>JAUTYZ010111710.1:0-11457 GCA_032273725.1 Panulirus interruptus | reverse complement strand
AAAAACATGGTACATATATATACAAGGTTAAGAGACGGGAGCAACACGAGTGTAAAGCACTCTCTCCCCGTAACACACACAAATAGCAATCAAATATCAATCACACGCAGCAGGAGGCAAGGGCCTCCCTCCCACAGGTGCCGAGTTTCCTAAACCATCCCCCCGCCCCCGCCCTATGTACCAACAGGTCATAACAAATAGCTCATAAACACCACGTTTCCGAGTCTCACACCAGCTGTACAATCACGGGTGCTGACACATTCTCACCAGCTGTTCCAAGGGGGGTGTAGGGGTATTTACCATCACACGGGCTACCAGGTGAGCTCTCTTTTGCCTGGTCCACACCTCTCATACTACACAACCCAGCTGTCAAAATAAAACCACTCACCACACTCTTCTGGATCCACTTGATAGAAAACTGTCATAAATATGACTTTGTTTAGAGAGTAAGAGGGAAAGAACGACCACTGATGCTTGTCATTACTACACTCTTCTCTTCCTGCACTATTTTGTCGTGTCCCCATTTCATATATAATCATCAGGTTGGTTATTCTAAAAGCTCTGACTTAGGGCCAACAATATCCAATGAAAGAACAGAAGGAAGCATTTGGCAGACTGCGTTAAATATGCATGAATGATTCATCCTACAAAGGTGCAAATGAATAATAAAACACCCTTTACGTGAAGAACTGGCCGGGGAGTCACTACGGAGAGCGACTGAATCGTTGCTTCGTGATGAAGAAGGAAATCTAAGTGGCTCTTAACACAACCTCAAAACCGGGGCAAAATGATGGCTAATGTGATGGCTACATTAAAGGTTCTGAAAGTTCTATATAGATCATTGTGGCATTCAGTGGGCCTGTGATAGGTTCTACAACGTTAACACTAGTTTACACAGACTGAGTGGACTATATGCTATATAGCGCGTTAACACGAGTTAACATTATCTATCGCATACACTGTATCACGCGTCCTTTAACAAAATTTAACACATGCCTAGCATAGAGGCATAATGCATCGCACGTTCTATTTAATGCGGTTCAACGCACACCTATCACATTTACTCCACCGTGCGTTCTTTAACACAAGTTTAACAAAACCAACATACCATGAACTGTACGGCGCCTCACACCATACACCGTACGGTGTTTTCTACATAACAGGGCTCTAACACCATGTCTGTAAAGTATACTGCATTTCGCTTCTTCTTAACACAGGCTTACATATAACTTACCACACGATATGACGCATCTGGCGTTGTGCTCCATGGAGCATTTTTGAACGTAAGTTTTAACACAAACCCGAAAAAAGAGATTCGTAGTTATACGCATTCTTGAAAGGAAACAACGATGATAGTACGCAATGATCATCGCTCATCCGTGTATCACACACACACACACACACGCACGCACGCAATCCTTTTAGAAGGGACCCGTCCCGTCACAGAGATAGGGAGACACTAAGGCCTTCGTCTCGCTGTTCTCCCGAGACCTTATGATCTCAAACCACTGCAGTAACCACAGGCCGACAATAAACTACCACAGCGAATTACCGCAGACGTTAACAAGCGACTCTGAGAGTAGATTGAGAGTTGGGTTCATTTTTTTTTTCTTCATCTATTGTTCTTTTCTTCGTCAACACAAGTTGGGAGGAGGACTGAAAAGTTAACAACTCTAAATTCACTGTTTTGCCGATTCGTAGACGGTGATTAAGTGATTAGTGTGTGTGTGTGTGTGTGTGTGTAATTACCAATCTGCACCCATGGGAAAGGTCTCAAAAGCACAAATTATCCCAGCCTTTTTTTCAAACAACTCAGTTTCCTTTGCTCACACTAAGTTCTCGCATCGTTTATTTCAATTATCAATCATTTGGTTATCATTTTACAAAAATTCTTGCATTTCTTTAAATCCCTACTCAATGTTTCGTGTTTCACATTTCCATACATGCATGCTAGCCCCTCGCTATCCCAGCTTTCGAGATATCTATCGTTATCCAGATCGGTCAATCGACATCTTAAAGTCATAACAAGAACCTTCCTTTCCCTTTCAGTCTTCGAGAAAGAGGAGGACTGCGTCTTTCCAGCCTCCCGGAGACGTTATACAAACCAAACGTTTTGCCAAACAGACTTCTTTCATGAGAGCCATTTTGCAAGAGAGAGACAAGCGCACATTCTTCCCCCCCATAGGGCGAGAGATTTTGCAATAAAGAAAAGAGAGTTTTTTTTGCTACACGGGTTCTCTGCGTGCATAAGGAGAACGGGCGAGGCGAAATGGCTCTTCGGCGTTTGAAAAGTCATCACGAGTCGAGGTGGGTATCGGTTCTGCATCACCAAGTCGGCCCCCTCCCCTCCCCTCCTACGGTACGGTGTTTGTGTAACGCCCGCATCATTCCCCGGCCTGATAGCCGTCGTCCGGGACAAAACACACGATAAGGAGTTCCATTTTCGCGTTGCGAGAGGAGAGAGGGAGGGTTGCTGGGTTGGTTGGTTGGTTGGAGGGTGAGGCGTACGGGAGAGAGAATGGGAAAAAGAGAGGCAAGGAAGCCAATGTGTGTGAGACCTGATTCTGAGACTGAAGGGAAGAGATGGAGGAGGAGGAGGTAGCCAATGCGTTACGAGTTCTTTCAGAATCAAGGAGAAAAAGGAGGCTGACATATATACGGTTCATATTAGAGTTGCCGAAGTTGGAAACTGACGTGGTGAGAGGAGGAAGAGGAGGAGGAGGGAGGGTGAGGGCGAGTGTGTCTAAATTTTCTGGAGCTGAGGTGGAGACGACACAGGTATGGGAGGTCATGCACGAGTTGATGGAGAGGAAAAGAACCCAACGTGCTTATGGTTATTCAAGAACTCTGGAAGAGATGGAATCCAACTGTATATTGAGGGTAAGTCTGAGGAGTTGAGGAGAACAAAGAAGGCTTCAAGATTCCTTCTCGGATCCTTCAAGAGTCGAAGGATGTGGCAGGACCAAGGTGTCAAAAGGTTATATTCGGACTCAGGAAAAGGGAAAAGGTCACCGTATATGCTTTTTATCTTAAAATGAGTAGGACGAGAGAAAGTGTTTTAGTACAGTTCAGTCACAAGTTATTGGAGATTTACAGGCGAGAAGTCAAGAAGTCGGGAGAGATATTTAGGAAACCAAAACGAAGATGAAGACTATTTCCACAAAACAGAAGTTATTCTGGGGTTGTGGAATTCTTCAAGAAGCCGGAGCGTAAGAGTTTGCTTTGGCTCGTTCCCAGCCTAGATATAGAGGAAGTCCCTTCAGCAGCCATTTACAATGTTGAAGGGAGAAGTCCAAACTTTCTGAAGCTTATTTCCGAGTCAAGAGAGCCAACTTGTCAAGACTTTAGGATGTGCGCAAGAAATAAATGTAGTAGGCCATCATGTGAATGTTTCACCTGGAGTTAACCCAAGATTATTAACATTTCCAATAATGTTTCATTTTGTAAGGACACTGTCATCGTAAAAGTTCATTGTACGAGCTAACTTTCGTAATAAAAGTGATGAATCATCGGTGATATTTTTTTCTTACATTTCAGAGGTAAGCTAATTCCACTTCTGGACGACTTGTTAAAAGATATAGATGTAAAAGAAAGAAAATCAGTACTATATATACCAGTTGACTTGTCATTAGTACGTTTTTCACTGAAGAAATTTGGGGAAAACTAAAGTAAAGTTCTAAAAAACGAAGCTTAAAAATAAATCCAAAGATCATCATAGAGATCACGACGGTGAAGCCCATTTTAATTTGGTACCTTTAAAATCATATTTCTATACTGTCTTGGTACCTGTGGATGTAATTTCCAACCTACCTTGGCATGGTGAGATAAAGTTTCCTTACATACCTTTGCATGCTAAAATGATCTTTCCTTACTAGTTTCGTATCTCAAGATAAAATATCCAACCTTACTACCTTTAAGAAAAAATGAAATTTCCTTACTACCTTGGTAACCTTAAAATGAAATTTGCTGATACGAGACCCAATATCCTTTGATGATATTGGCTGCGCCATCTCACCGCCGCCAAATCCCTTTAACCGCAGAATCCATTTGGCTGCAGAAACCATTTAACCGCAAGATCCTCTTATCCTGGGAGAGGGGCGGAAGCCATGGCACTACTCTACGCAACGTACTTACGAGTACTTGCTGCTTCTTCGTCCTGTAAAACTGAACAGAAAGGAAAACGCAATGCAGTTAGAGAAAACACTGGTAAATATGGTCGCAATGGTCACAACTGGGAGTTACAAATCAGCCACTTTTTTGTTATGTACATAATCACCAATATCATTTTGAATTGTAAACTCACTCTGAATTAACCATACGAAATTTTAGCTTTTTTATTACTATGTTAAGTACAGTTTGCAGGAGAATTTTAACTTCACTTATAGCATAAGGGGGTGAGGTGGGAGGGAATCCACAACCATCCATAACTCGACTATCATCAGGGCTACCATGTTCCCAGCTGGACACTTTGATAACACAAAGGAAAAAAGAAAAAAAATCTACAATCATATATACAAAGACTACATAGGTAATAACTGCTACTTCCAAGGGCACAGGTGTGGGAATACTCAGCCCCTAGGGAGTACAAGAAAAGGGAGATTCACACCTCCTCAAACTACTTCCTTTTTCGAATATATAGATTTTTTTTATTTAGACAAAACCTGTCTAGATGGTTTTGAAGTATTATATGATCGATTTTTTTTTCATATATTTTCATTGTACGATCAAGAAGGATTTGATTTTTGAATGCATCGTTTGAACACTGCCCTCTGGGCACCAGTGACAGTCCCAGGCCCCACAACGGGATGTATTACGCAAGTCCCAGGTCCCACAACGGGATGTATTACGCAAAACGTTCAACAAGGGAAGAGTTGTTCCTTTCAGAACGGCGTTTACGCATGGTGGGCTGGTTGGCTCTTGACCTGACCCAGGTCAAAAAAGCCAGGCAGTCATATCCAAAAGGTGTCGTTCCGTCGTGCTTCGAGGCGTTTGTAATGTCGTTTCAAGAGAAGGTACGAGCGGGAGTGATGAAGTGAATCGAGTGGTTCTGAAGGTGGTGTGGCCGGCAGATGTGGCCAAGAACAGTGCCACGCACTTAATAGCAGGTGTCAAGGTCGAGCTATATTTAATATCCGTGCTCCAGCAGGTGTCAAGGTCAAACTTTAACACCCGTTCACCGGCAAGTGTCAAAGGTCAAGCTTTAATACCCATGCACCAGCAGGTGTCACAGTCAAGCTTTATTACCCGTGCACCAGCAGGTGTCAAAGGTCAAGCTTTAACACCCGTGCACCAGCAGGTGTCAAGGTCAAGCGGCAACCTGTATACTCGAAGCTCGGCACTGTATAGTGAACGAGTCATGAGGGAGGGCGAGTCACATGACCACCGAAGGGCCCACTACACTACGCTCCCGAGATGCCTTCAATCCCCTGTGGAAGACGACTTGGGTTAAGACGACTTTTAAAACTCATCGAATACGACCACACTGCCCATTTCAGTACAACGACCCAACCTCCCTGAAGTACTGATGACATATGACGTCTGAAGTCATCGTACATATAGAGTAAATATTGATGTACTCAAGGGATTCACATCATAAAGGAAGTCTGTAATCCAGAGGCTTGGCAATTATCGTACATCACTTGGTCTTTACGAATCATCTTATACTGAAAATAATTCGTATAATTTGCAGATGATAAGAGAAAATAAGGTACTTAAAATAATCGGAAAGTATAAGATAAGAACGCACCCACTACTGTTAAGGACGAATGATAGAAAAAAAAGATCTTAAGTTCAACATTGTTTACTACACACATGAGATCACCACAAGGCTTGGTTCATGAAAGATAGATAGATAGACATAAATAGATAGATAGAGAGAGAGAGAGAGAGAGAGATTTCTAACATTGACTGACCGAAAAGAAAACGGGTCATTCTCCAGAGACCTTGCGTCGAGCGGCGCCATAACTTCCACGCCGACTCCTTCAGGCACGACGGCACGAAATCTAATAATAGGTCCGGTCGTACGACCTCTTCACAGCACGTCGCCTTAATTGCCCCTGGGTGTAACGTAGCGCCGTCTTCTCGAGAGCCGTACCGTCTTACCCAAGGGTTGTACCGTCGTCTGAATTCAAGGCGATAAATTCCTTGCGAGAACGATGCCGCTTTGGCTCCGCACCCGCGCGCGCCTCGCCTCTACCACAGACCTTCCCGTTTTTCAGTTATTAAACGATCCATTAATTACGAACATTCTGAGGATATAATCTTTTATTCGTGGTCCAACTCTCCCTCTCTCTTAACTCCATCTGTGGCCATCTGCATATTTAGAGTGAGGCCACAGGGCGCACAGTGCACCACCACACGTCAGGTGGTAGGGTGGTGGTACAGGGTTACGGTACAACACCACAGGTCATGTGGTTGGGTGATGGTACAGGGTCATGGTACAACACCACAGGTCACCAGGAACAACTCCCTCCAATTCCTATCCAGGGCACATCCTTCAGGACTCGCGCCCCCGGAGGGGACAATACATTCAGGGTCACTGACCCATTCCCACGTGACCTGTAACACCACAAAGGTCATCTGACCCCTGACCCCTGGAGCAGTACGTCATGCGGCCAACTATATCCCTTGGAGGTGCTGGATGCAAGATGTTGTGGCGGGGTCAAAGCATAGGTCATGCAAGGGGATGGGGGGCGCCCGTCCCCAAGCGCCTGGCGTAAAACATGCACATCCTTCACAGGTCTGACCTCAAGTGTGGCCTCTCTGGTTATCGACGTGTGTAACGATCGCCAACTGCTGACGGTGCGTCTTAACGACTCAACGAGGTACCTTAAAGGCCAATTCTGGCAACGTCGACTAGATATATATATCGAGCCTTAAACACAAGACCATAAGATACACAAAGGTTAAAGAGTCATAGAAGTCTCCCTTTAAACACTCCACTATAACTCATACTAAACGTCTCATAGAAAGCTCCCTTTAAACGTTAAACGCAACCATAATTCACACAGAGGCAACGAGTCTTAGAAATCCCCATTAAACCCTTAACTATAAACTATATAAAGGCAACGAGTCATAGAAGTCTCCCTTTAAAGACTCCACTATACACAGGTAATGTGTCATAAAAAAAGTTCCCTTTAAAACGTTTAAGTCTTAACATATTTCATATAAACGTAACGATACTTAACTTTAAACTACACAAATATAACAAGTCACAAAAATACTCTTTTAAGCTCGTGACTCTACTGTAAAAAGGTCACGCGTCATAGAAATCCTTTAAACACTTGACTGTATTGGAAAAACTAAATATCACTGGGCCACTGCTTGCTATTATTAAACGGCCAAAAATATCATAGAGCCAGTGTGGCCATTCAAAAATGTCCAAGATATCACAAAGCCACTGTGGCCATTCGAAAATGTCCAACATATACACAGAGCTACTGTGGCCATTCGAAAATGTCCCAAGATATCACAAAGCCACTGTGGCCATTAGAAAATGTCCAACATATACACAGAGCTACTGTGGCCATTCGAAAATGTCCCAAGATATTACAAAGCCACTGTGGCCATTAGAAAACGCCGAATATATACACAATAGACAGTGTGCCAATCCCATAATAATCGATTCTCAACTGCTTGGTCTGGTCTAGCCTGGAACCACCATATGACCTGTTTGGCCCCAACTACTGCTTGCAAACCTGAACAAGCGCCAAGAACTAAGTTAAAGAAGCCTTGACAAAGTCCCAACTAATACCGTGATACTTTAAGCTCTCTTGTAACAGGAAACAAGAGAATACTAGTCCGGCGGCATCCAAGTTTAATAGACCTGAAGCGCTCCCAAAAGTTTTGATCGCTGGGAACAATACGCGCCAAGCGAGCTAGTTATTATCAAAGTACGGAGAGAATACATTCAAAATTTTTGTGTATGTAAAAAAAAAGAAAAAAAAGATTGACATTTTCCCCGAGATGAAGAGAAACAAATATTTTTGGTTGTGTTATAAAATGAAAAATCATTGAAGGGATTTCAGGAGAATTCCTTTTCTTTGTTCAGCGTCTTAAATAATTCCATTCACTCCGGGCTGGAGGGAGGTTTCTCGCTTCCTACCATCTTCCGGGTACTCGATAAAATTCCCGACGAGATTTTTCTACGCTGGAGATTAAAAAAAGATGAATGGCAAACAAGCGCACACTGGGACTTGCCATTATTCATGGAAGACCACGCCAACTTTTCAGGTCCCCCTTAAATACAACGGTGAAATCCCAGCTAATGACAGAAGAACGCTCAAATTTAGGTCCGCTTATGGAGGGCTTTGAGTGAGGATGGCCGGAACGAGGAGGCGGTGAGGTCAGCAGGGGCAGTAAGGTCATGGAAAAAGGTCAAATCATGTTTACGTTAATTGTTGATACTCACCCGCGGCCTCTCTTAAAGTTTGATGCAAAATCCATAAAAATCCTCGAGTATAAAAGGATATCTGATCCATAATTAACTTCGGAATATCTAATAGATAAAAGGAATTATTTCTCTTCTCTCTAAATTCATCGTGCTCTCCGCTCATATCAACCAATCATCGGGTCCAACACGATCTTCCTCAATCTTTCTCATCCAAATCGATGGCGTGTCACCCCTTACTATGGACTTGGAGAAACATCAGATGAGAATCCTTCTCCCTGAGCCTTCAGGAAGGTCCTGGGTAACACCAGGACTCTTTCACAGAAATTGGTTCTGGGGTGATTTACAAATGAATAATAAATAAATACGATATTCTGACGGGAGCTCTTCGATCCGTAGAGAAAAAGAGGTGAGGAATTTTTTTGTCTGTACCACCGCAAGCAGTCAAGAGGTGATGGATGATTTGGAAAGCATCTCAAAGGGGTGAGAAATGTGTATTACAGATACATACAGAAGACGAGATCCAATCAAAAACATTACTTATCCTCAAAATGGTCGACTGTCTTGTGGCTACACATCGCTGAAGGATAATCAGATCAATACTAAAAGAGAAAGAAGTTTCCTCTTTCCCTAAGCTGTGGAAGAGATCAAGCTTCTACCTGCATAGATTATGGAAATCTAACTACGGCCTTCGTATCTGAACCAAAAGTCATTTCGCGATAAACTGATCAACATCTGCTAGCGAATGAGAGGCTGTCAATGGGACGCGTCACGAAGATTCCTCCTCCTCCTCTTCGTCCTCCTCCTCCTCCGCCTTCCCACCCGTCCCCTTCGTCAGGAAGACTCCTCCTTCTCCTCCTGCAGATACCAGTATTGAGATGCTGTGTATGTGTGTGTGTGTGTGTGTGTGTGTGTGTGTGTGTGTGTGTGTGTGTGTGTGTGAGTAAGGACTAATAACTGAGGCTCGAGAGAAGATGGGGAACTGGTCGGGCCCCGATTGCTTGGGAGATGGAGGGGGAACTAACAGCGCATCCGCCAGATTAATGGTCCTCTGAGGCCGTATATGCGACGCTCCGCATTGAACGAAGATGATAAAATTTCTATCAAAAATAGTCGGGTGGGTGCCGTCTTTTCAGGTAAAATATGATTTTTTTTTTCCGTACCGATCTGTCTTTCCCTTCTTCATGAGGTAGCGTCAAGAACATCGACTCTCTCTAGCTGTCTTGTATGATGTTCTGAAAAATGACAACACGATCGCCCCCTTCATTCAACATCGCTCCGATTCTCTGCATCCAACGCACGCCTCTCGCTCTCCTGAACGTTCAAACCCCGATACCCCGAAGCATCCTTGACACAAATCTATAATCAAATACACGCACACACAAAAGGAACACAAAGAAGAGAGACAGACATATATAAAAAGACAGACAGACTGACAAAATGGCGGTCATAGACAAAAACAAACATACACACTCACGCACGCACACACGTCACATACAACTACTGGAGAGAGACCAAAGGAATGTAGCAAGAACGGTGCCAGACGTGACCGAAATGAGTTACGTAAGAGAGGAAGGAAGAATCCCTCGCTCTGTGAATTCTGGAAGAGGACAGGATAATGGTGGAAACATGATAACCACATTTACGTAGATTCCCAAGAGGCCAATCGCGTCGTTAGCTGGAGGAGAGTCCAGAACAAGAGATCGCAACTGGAACTTAGGCGGGAAAATTTTATGGAGGGACGTGAGAAGGCATTTCCTCAGCAACAAAGCTCTGGACTCGTTGGGAAAAAGCTAAACCAGGAGGAAGTAAATGCGACTACCACTGGAAAACTTAAAGAAAATTATGTGATAAACGAAAGGAACATGGAAGAAAGACAGTCGCGTCCACACGAACGTAAAACTTTTCCTCCCCAAATGCACAAATGGGTAACAACACACATACATGCGTACGACAAGCCACAAGAAAAATGAAACACGAAGATTCTTTGTGTTTTTTTATTTTCCTTGTGGCTACCAGCATATTCGTGAGTCGCGCGTTCTTTTGTGATTGTGGTTAGATGTTTTGGCTTTAGCCCTGCAACAGCAAGGGTCTTCCAGGTCGTCAACGCCAAGCTACATCCACTAACTTTCTTGAGCACCTTCTTCAGGTGTTGAGGATAATTCTAAGACCATATACACTCTCTTTCTATATGGCGCCCCTCATATAGTTCGTGTTTTGTTCAGAGGGAGAAATTGGCCACGGCAGTTGTCGGGAGGGTGTAATTTGGATTCGTTTCTGTCTGGAGTCAAAAAGGGTGACTGAAAATTACTGTGAAAGTGCAGACATTATGGTGTAGGTAAGCCACTGTTCCAATTGTGTAAGTTCGTATCTATGGCTTAGACACGATCGTCCTCAAAGAGGAAAAATAAAATAGAATACATTCAATTGCAAAGGAAATCGAGTGTAGAGCTTGAGCATCGTTTGCCTCAAGTCTTATCCAAAGACGCTGCTGGAAAAAGAACCGACGAGCAACAAAGATCATGAAATGCAAATAAGAGGAAAAGGATTGCCCATGGAGAGCTGGAGGCTGAAGTGTGTGTGTCTTGGGGAAGAGGAGGACGAGCAGGTGAGGTTATCGTGCGCATGGCAGCCATGGAGAACATGCAAAGCAGTCGTGGGGGGTGTGGGGTGTGGGAGGGGAACCTGATTATCATGTAATCGGGCCGACTGCTGCATCTGGCGGTAACTGTCACGTTATAATCTAGTTTGCCATAAAATCCAGATGCAAAACATGCTTCTTTTACCACCCCAGATTTGCCTGACCTCGTTTCGCGCGTACAAAAAGGGTCGTATTCTTTTACACGAGCGGGAGAGACGCCGAACTGTACGTACGACACTATTTTTTCCTCCTCCTGGCACCACTCTTCCGCCACTGCCAACCATACGACTTAACGACTATGGACCCAGGTTTTAATCCTTTTATATGAGGTTTTCGTTTCACTTAACTTCCTGATGGTGATATCCTTATCATGACATTTACGGGCTAAGGCTTTCAGTATCAGGGGGGGGGGGGGGGGGGGGGGGGG
>JAUTYZ010111268.1:1767-17661 GCA_032273725.1 Panulirus interruptus | reverse complement strand
TGGTCTTGCCTATACTCTATTGTCTCAAACAACAGTATTAATATGGATATCACCTTACAGATGTATGGTCAAACAGCAACAAAATTTAAAATCATAATGGTAAAATTACTCACTTTTGAAGTTTGATCACTTATTACCCATGAAACTTGAGTGAAATGAACATATTCACTATACAGCTTGCTGACATGCCAACTATTTGACAAATTGCTGCACCACTGTCTGCTCACAAATCGCTTACGTTATTCCAATTTGACGTAAGAATCTAGCACCACAAATATGAGTAAAAGTCAACATTAGTATTATCACTACTACTGGCAGGTTGTCCAGAAGTTCATTTCCATAAAGAGGTCCCACAGGTGACCATATCTATCTTGTTGATGGATTGTCATGATGATAATCATTCGCAACAAATGCCCCGTTAAATACGACAAAGCCGCCAGGCTTGGAAGAGTAACATATGGGATGACATTATTGGATGGTAGCACCAATGGTGATGTTATACTGTTGACAAATTGTGTTAAAAGACAATTACTACTCAACAATAACGTATAACATACATTAAATCAATACTGTATTAGTATCATTCAGTAATATTCTATCTTAGCATCAATGTCATTAAATTTCCAATTTATTATGGTCTAAAAGGGCCTTGCACTTTTGGTTTGCCACCAGGCTCAGAATCCATGTTGCTGTAGCAACAAAGTCATCCAAACCCATAAGGCCAAGATAACATGCTTAAAGAATATTGGTCCAACCTATCAATAAACAATTGTAGTTTTAACTCACAGAAAAACTTATAAAACTTAAAATAGCAAAAGGATACATACAATGGATAAACACACCGTTGTAAACTGAATAAAAAGACTTTTGGTGATTGTTTGTATGACTTGTGAGGTAGGCTAAGTGTGATTACATGCCCATGGTCTGGCAGGAATAATCAGAGAGGGTTACCAGAAAGTGTCCTGAGGCATTATTACAGGCAAGCACAGAAGAAAAGCCCATTCTTGAGTAAAAGGATTAAGCCCTTAAGGAAGGCCAGATGGTGCTTGTCTGGCCTCGTATTAAGTGAGTTGGACTCGTATTCTGTGCTCATGAGGTGTTCCTTGCTACAGATAAGAAAATCAACATGAGGATGCATGATATCTAATGCATGCTTACATACCCATCTGAAAGAATTTCACTTAACAGACATATTGGATATCAGAATCGTATACAACATACACTGTGACAATATCCTATTGGCTCAAGGAGGAACACATAACTAAGAAGAGTGGTTAGTTATTCTACCTCTATGACATCTGATATCATTAGCACAGACTTTCTTAAATGATGGGCAAATAGTAATTGCTTATATGAGAACAAAATTACTAAAATTTGAGCTCACCATCCTAAGTCTTTCAGTTTGTGTTAATGGAACATTATGGGTAAAGCATTATGCTACCACAATTAATTCTCAGTTCGGGAGAAAAGAAGAGCAGTACATCTGAACTGGAAATTTTCACATTTTGGAGGCTAGTAGAAAAAATCCTGGCTGTATATTGTCATACAAACTTTAAGTGGAATGATATCTTTCACAGTGAGAAAAGTCTAGCATGAGGCTTACAGGGGACTTACAAGTTTCTGTAAATGAAGGATATAAAATAAGGTATAAGAAAACATAAATTATATATTTTTTTTACACATCTGTTCATTCTGTAGGGTACATTTGGTCGAAAAGGAATATGAAGGCTTACCTTCTTGCCGAAACAGCACCAACTAAGACCATACCTGCCATTATGATGTAGCAACAAAAATGCCACAGTCATTTTAATACAACTCCTTACAACAGTAACTTCCACACTAATGAAGCTCTGGACTACATGTATCATTATATATGACATGAAATATTCAAAATAAGAACAAGAATCAAATATAAGCAGAGCTCAAAGCCTTGTCTGGTATGTTAAATATCTACTAATAATTGTAAAGAGCTTGTATGGGCCTTAGCGAGCACTATGTATTTTCCAAGGGCTCAGTATATTTTCCGTGTTATGAAAGGTCACCACAGGATACACGCTACACCTACAAACATTCATGGCAGCTTTAGTCCTGCATTTTATTAATCCTTACTTGCAACATCTATTCTTCAACTTCATAACATAAACTTCTAACTAGGAAAACACTCATCTCATTCACCGAAAATGTTTATTCAATGATCAACACAACACTCTCTGAATATTTTCCATAGAGTTCTTCACACGACATTGATACCAAGTCTCTAAACATTTAAACATCAAGGAAAACTGGTTTCCTTATTGTCATAAAAACCTATAAAACAGCACTTTTTATGTCTTAGCTTAATTCTACAAACACATTTTGTACAGCTTTGACGACTTTATTCATAACCATTAATCGAAGTTAAAACAAAGACAACCATTGACTCCTTTCGGGATAAGGGAAGACCAATATGATGAGAGCACAGACATCAACAACCACTTTACCGGCAAGCACAGAGTAAATAACAGGTTGTACTCTGTTATCGGTGTTACTGGACTTCTCCAACTTGTGGTTAAAATGCAAGTAAAAAGTCATCTTCGGCGATATTGTATCATTGGAGTAAAATCTCATTGAAGAATTTCTCACTGAAAAGGAGTTTGTCCATTCCTTGCTACTGATTGTAATGCAGCCTTGAAGCTGCAGAAATCCCTGGAGAAGGAATCCTGGGGTTATAAAATAATAATAATAAAACTAATAATAATAATAATATCTGGCATATCACTGGATATATTCCTAATCTCAAAATGATGTAAGACAACATCACAAGTCCTCTATCACCATTCCTGCTTTGCAATACTGTTGCTGAATGCACATCAGCAACTAAGAAAATAACGAATCATGGCCATTGTCTACAATTCATCCTGCGCATATAAGAATGTGTTAAAAACATTTGTAGTCCTCACTGGATACATTTCACAATCAGTAGAAAAACTATACACTCAGGCACATTGAATGGATGCATTTCAGCACAGCGAAGATGAGGCAACAGTGAACCACAAAGGGGGGTAGCTTTGGTAAGGGTTGTTGTATGTATCCACAATTGTTTTGCAATGCAACTGGTAAAAGCATACAGCTCTGTACTTTCTATGTTATCATAACACACACACACACCCACACACATACACAACATCTCTCTGTCTTTTCACCTTAACAGAGCATCTAACAGTTGTTCACTAAAATCCTGTGGCTTCCACTGTCAACACAAGAGACAAGAAAGTTAGCCTTCATTCGTCTTTGGTACAGAAAATAAAATATCGAGAAATTGGGAAACATGACTACATCTGAATTATATACAATGAATACTTTAATAAAAATATTGATCTTCAATTTTCAGTATGAATAGAAACACAAACTATAACATTCTATATAGGCTAACATATTCTTTCTAATTCGTAGAATTCTTGTAGTAACTACTTATAAATATCTTACTCAGATTCACATATATCTCTGTTATTATGTACATATAAGTATCCAAAGGTTTGGAAAAATACTGATATTCAATAGGTAGTTATGAGACTTTTGACACATACATCACATGGCAGTCATCCTATCTACTTATGGCACAGTAACCCCAGCTAAACAGAGAAATCAAGCTCCCCAGTGATCAAATGCCTGGTTAAGCTATTGGAGTTTCTGGGATACTAATACTGGGGCTATATCTTGGAGCTGATTCGACATGTGGTGACGATATATCCAATGTGTTAAAAAAAAGTATGACTATATCCCTTGGAATCCCATGTAATCCCCTTAGTAATCTAAACTCGGTGATCTATCCTGGATGCAGCAAAAATTTGTATATCGTAAATAATAGGTTTCAGGCTGTATTCAGAATACAAATTCAAAGGACATATCTATGATGCAACCAACTTACGAATGACATCATTGCACCACGAATTCACCAGTCTTTTCAATTGTGCCTTCTGAGCACAGCCTTTGTTCCTGAGGTATGAATGGCTTGCTCAGCATATTCATGCTTCACTTCCACTGCTAAAGCATGAATTGCAATTTGCTTCATGTGTTCACAGGAACCAGAGAAGCCAATTATGTGTGACCTACCAACTTTTCTTGTTTTACAAAAATAAAAGAATGAGGGGTCAATGGTACAAAACATTCCACTGTGGAAGACTCACTCAACCATTACACAACTTGATATGTACGAGTTGCACCTTCACAGTGGCTCAAAAAGCATTCCTTAAAAAATTCATAAGCACGAACAGATTCGTGCCTGTCATAATTTCTCCACACTGGGACTGTGGGAGTCACTATCTTTGTGCCTTAGCCCATCATCTTTAGTTGGAGATTTCTTTCGAAATGAGAATGACTTGAATATTAAAGACCTAGCAGATTCAGGTTTCTTCTTCGAGTTCTTTGGAGAATCATAATAAACAAGAGGTAATTTATCAGTTGGTCTGAACCCTTTGGTTTGGTTGAGCAATGAATGAGGTTGACTATGTTTAGAGGCTCCATCCAGCTGTGGTCTTTTGGCATCCACTAAAAGGTCATCTTCAGAACTACCTGGAGTGTTTTCAGGAGTGTGAGACCCGGCACCAAACTTCCGAGAGCGACCATTTTTTCGGGGAAGCACATCTAGAGAGAGACTGAAACCTTTATGCCTGAGAACTGAGTTTGAAGACAACGCACACTTTTCAGATAGTGTTGGTGATGGATGAGCATCTGATAACACACACAGTTTTTTCTTTGGTTCTAGAAGCTCAAAGGAGGTAGAAGTTTTGATATCAGCAGCAGAGAGAATTTCTGAAGAAGACCCCTTACATTTCTCCTTTGTCACCTCTTTCTCATTGTCACTCATCATATTTTCCTCACTTTGTGGCTTCTGGGTATTCATGCCAAAACTAATTCTAGGCCTACTTATATGAAACGTTCTGTGGGGCCGTTCTTTAGCAGGCTCTGACTTACTTCTAGTTCGTTTGAGTACCCCTTGCAGCCCCCCTTGTTTATGCCTTGTGCTCACCTTCCCAAAAGGAGTTGAACCATTAGCACTTTTATCCCTATCACCTGAGGAAAGACGTTCAGAGAAAATTTTAAGGCGAGAAAAGAGAGAAGATTCTTTTTCGTATTTCTCGGGTAGTGATTCATTATCTTCTTGTTCAATTTTGGCTTCTACGTGAGGGAGAAGCCGATCTTCAAGGGCTCTGGGAGAGATGGTTCTCTCACAACTTGATCTCCCACCTACACTACTACGGCGCTCAGAACTATTCCTTCTTGAAGGTGACTTGTGTACATCAGTAGCAATCTTAAATCTAGATGTCCTTTCACTCACGTCGACTTCCGTCTCAGTCATGTCAACATCATCTAACTCAACATCTCCACAATCAACCGTAATGGCACGATAAAATGATGCTCGAGATGACGCTCTACTTCCTATGCTATGAGAACTGTCTGTCTTCGTCACAATTCGTCTGACGTTGTCTTGAGATGACTGGCTGTTGGGCCTCTCTGGCTGGTTCTCTTCTTCTGCTGCCTGAGCAGCTTCCAGCTCCTCTGAAGCTTTTTTCGAGGCCTCATTGAGTCGACGGTAGTGATCCAGGGCATACTTTACAGGCTGGATGATCAGCTCCTAACAAAAAGAAAAAAGTATGCGGATGTTACTTTAATTTGTTTCACATAAAATTAGTTTCAAAAAAGGACAATCATCAAATTCTTTTCATGAAAAATTCTACTAGAAATAACCAATTCCCCCTATTTACAATTTCTCCAAAAAAAATTTCTATGAAAACAGCCTAGCCACTGATGGAAGTCCTCATCAAAGTTCTGGTAAGTAAATGTCATGTGTGCATAATACGTGATACCTAGCATGGTCAGAGTTCTGTTGAGTGGAAGGGTCAACTTTTCAGGGTTATGGTTGGATTTGTATCTGTCCGGGTTAAGAGGGTGATGGTGAGTTTCTGTGAGGATACAGTCATTCTGTTTTGAGTGGGTCAATTATCTAATTGTCAGAAGTAATGTTGCATGTTTATTGTTGCTTGGGTAGTGTCAGGGCGTTGTGATGTGATTGTGAGGTCCTCTGCACGTAAGAGGATTTTTACAGAGTGTTCTGCTAGAGGTGTTGGGAGGTAAGGTAAGATGAGACCGAAGAGGGTAGGAGAGAGAGTTTTTCCTTGGGGAACTGTACAGCAGAGCTTGAGGATTTTGGAGACATCATTTGTGAGTGACCAGCTTATCAGCCAGCTCTAAAGCTTCCTGAATATATTTTTGTCACCATTGTGGGAGGGAGGCAGCATCAAATATCTTTTACGTAAGGAAGTTGTGGGAAAGTATCAAATGCTTTGTCGATATCTAATACCTCTAATACTGTCCAGGGGAGGTGAAGACATCTAGGATGTGTTGTGTGACGTTTGTGTGCAGTAGGGTTATAGTGTGATTGAGTATAAAGTCATTCTATGAAAGTAAGAGATGGATATTTTGGTTGAACTGATAGATAGGTAGACAGATAAACATCACTTAAATGGAAATGAGAAGCTTCTTTGCATTATCTGAAAAAAAACATTAAAATCATAAAAAGCATTAAAGGCATATAGCAACTATAGGGAGTGGTTAGAATACAGTGAAATAGTATGGAGACTGAAGGAAATCATATGTATGATGAAGACTTATAATAATAAGAAAATGCCAAAGATTATGTTCTACTGCATGGGTTTATAAATGTACAAGGTTGAATATTTTCTATGGAAATAAATGGGAGTATATGGCTCTGTGGTAATGTGATTTGAATGAGGTGTCTGTCAGTACTACAAAGCCTGCATTGAGAGGAGATGGAGGTAGTACAAAAGTGGATCATTATATGGATATAACAAACTGCCAAATCCTTCAAGATGCCTCTAAACATAACAGGGAAGATTTCTTACATCTAACTCTGGAAGAACCTTTCCAAGGGCTTCAAACAGTGGCAAAAGGACAAAGCCAATAAAGGAGCACTGAGAAGACGGCTTTGTCACTTTTTCTCGGTCCATGAAGGGTGATACTGGCAAGCCCTCTAATTTCTCCAGATCACTCTGGTTGAAGAATTCCTGTAAGGATTATTCAAATTTTAGATTTCATTAGTTAAAAGAATGAGAAGTGGGGAGGGGGGGTGTCGAAGGAATGGATATCATCAAGAATGCTTTACAAATTTGCCCTACTCACAGGTATACATTTCTAGCTAAGGTGGTGGCAGTATGATAAGAAAGGTGCGACGTATGTACGACTTGAAAAGGAAGCCTGAAGCCCAAACCCACTCCCTATTGCTAACCATCACTTTCCTGATTCTTCATGTTAATGTAATGATGAGTTGTTTACATTTTGCTACATTCACAGACTGAAGAGAGAGGCTTGGGTGGGAGGAAGGTCTCTCAGGGAGGGTTGGGTGGGAGGACGGTCTCTCAGGGGGTCTCTAAGGGAGGGTTGGATGGGAGGAAGGTCTCTCAGAGAGGGTTGGGTGGGAGGAAGGTCTCTGGGGGATGATTAACCACTCAAGCCACAAAAAAATAAAGGTGGTTGCTACTTCCATAGGATGGGAAATGGTGAACAAGTATGAAAACTGAAAAATAAAATATATGGTTATTTTTGAGAATGCACACGTATATATACCAGAAATGAGAAAACGGGGAAAGAGGCAGCCCATACTCCAAACCACGGAAAACAGGCTAAGTAAGAGGTACTGTAAACATATAAAGGCTCTGGAACTTCAACAAACAGCCATAGGAGGCAATGATAGTCTATGAAATTAAAGCTAAAAGAAAATGGATAAGGGTCTATTTGGAAAATATGCTGCATATACCTTAGAAAGAATTACTCTTTCTGGCACAGTCTACCTCATTTCGGGATACAGAAAGACTAAGAAGATGTGTCATGCTGACCATATTTCCTGGACATAACGATTAAGTTTCACAAAAGATACAAGTTCAACTTTGAGTGGAATAACTACAAAGCATGGGCATAACCATATCCTTCACTTTATCCTGCAAACCCCACAAAATCAACATAAAAAAATCTGATCCTGCCGAGCTATGGGCGTTGTATATGTATAGGTGCAATAATTATTTTTCATGTAAGCAGCTGCTTCATATCCACAGGGATCTTATTTGCCCCAGTGTGAAGTACCGATCACCTTCTGGGTTGGCTCTTCTTCCGCCTCTATTAGCCAGAGTAAAATATAAACTTCCATCTCATAAGTTAAGACAGGTACCACCTCTCTCTAACCATCCCTTTCTGTGTGCTCTGATGCTGCTGCCCTCTCCCTGTCCTACAGGTGCTATTTTGGCCACTGCACTCATGAGCTGTCTGCACGTGTCCCTGCCACCAAAGCCTGGACCTATGGCATGCGTCTAGCTGCTGCTTTCAACATTTTCTGTGTGGAGACCAGCAACACAAAGACTGACCGTTATGATACTTCCTACTTTCTTCAATCAGCAAAGCTGTGTAATTTTCTTCCTTCTATCTGTCCCTTTTCCTATAACCTTTTTACTTTTACGAGTAAGATTTACAAACACCTGAGGAGCTCTAACAAATTTTTTCTTTCTTATCTACTTCCTTTCCTCTTAAGATGGTCATGATTGGAGCATGTTTTGCTTGTGCCATATCATTTACTATAAAATAATACAGATTAAATAATAAGACCCTGTGTAATATTATATGCATTTTGATGAAGAGTGGATGAATACCTTATTTATAACACTCATGTGTGTTGAGCACAATAACTCTATCGAGTCAAGCAATAGGGGTTACAGGTAAACAATGAAAACATTTACATGATATATCAACATCAGTACTGACCTCCAGAGAATTTGCTGACGTAATGCATTTCATAATTATATAAAAATAAACGCACAGAAGTGGCCATGAGTTCAACAAATTTCTTCTCTGGATTGGTGGTTTGTTGTTTTAGCTCTTAAGGGAAGGAGACGAGTCTCACCAGGCTTAAAACAATCAGTACATATCAAAGACCCCGGATATCTATAGAGAAGCAAGATTTCATTAAGACAGATTTACTTCCATAACTTGACAGATGCAACCTACAGGGACTTAGGTTTTCCTGACTTGTAATAAATCAAGAGTGACAAACCCAGCTCCCAAGCAACCAGCTGCTAGTAGCTCATCCATAGACATCTGATGACAAAATCTACACATGCTAACAACATACCTGCATCAGGCATTCAAGCCATGGCTCTGCTATGTCCAGTGGTCTTGCCTCGTTACTAATGTCTGCCACTTTTATCAAGACCATAGACAGCTGAAATCAAGAGAGAAAGAATCTATTACAAAGCAGACAAATCTATAAAAAACATTGACGAGGTGCAGCACAAAAAGGCAAGATATATCTTGATAACCTAACTGAAACCTATAAAAATGAATATATGAGCAAAGTTATGAAAAACTGAGGAATACAGAAACAATGAACAATCTATTCTATGCACATATAAGCAATCACAGATTATCAGTTATAAAATCTTATGGTTTACGAGATGCTCTTTGGACTTCTTGTACGGTTCTATGTTCTAATTCAAGAAGAAAAGACTGACACTCAAAATACGGGATATACTAAAGCACTGTCTGAGTGACATACATATACCCCTACCCACACACATATGCCATGATCTAGCAAAACTAGATATCAGAAAGTGAAGAACAGGATACAAGTATGGACATACACAGATATACAATTCTGCTTTACGAGTAAACCTATAATATTTGAGGGTCCACAAAATGAATAATCCAACAAAATGAACGACATTACAAAGTATGATCAAAGACAGATATTCTTGAACAATACTACGGTGTTAATTACAGCATGGAACATAAGTATGGATGTATGAAGTGGACTGTGACTTGCATGGGATATAAGTATGGATGTACGAAGTGGACTGCGCCTTGCATGAGACATAAGTATGGATGTATAAAGCAGATTGCGACTTGCCTCCACCTTCAAACCTGAGCTGAGTTAATTCATTAAGTTAGATGAAAATCTAAAAAGATGTGGAAAAGTTTTGATCAGAAATTTATGTGTAGGGTACATAGTATGCATAGATGTGCAATGTAGATTTCTTCCACTCTGAGCAGATCAATAAAAGGAGTACTGTCTGATCAGTATATAATACAGTTACAGTAAACCTTATGACTGAAAACAAAAATACATTATGTACAATGTAAAGAAGCATAACTTAGCTCCATCTTAAATAACTAAACAGTCTCTCAAACTTAGGAAGCTACTGTCTTGAACGTAACTCTAAGCACATAAAGACAGATGAGCAATGGGCCTTAATGTGCCTCATATGAAGATCAATGAAATGATTGATTCCACCAAATTTGATAAAAAATCCAACTCAATTTTCACAAAAAAAATTATCACAAACTATTGTCAGGTTACAATGGTTTCCCTTGCTTATACCAAATTTACAGGAATGCAATTTATCTTGTGGTATCCATCATTTACTTTCAACAAGCTAAGGTTTGTACTTATGTGGTTAAGCATAACTAACACACATTTGTAAAGAATAAGCATCCATTTTATGCTTGTCTGAGAGCATGGGCATTGCCAGGTGGCAGGGGGGCCATGGCCCTCTACCACAACTAATTTCTTTTATTTGAAATCATAGTGCTTTGTGTAAATACTTTGCATAGCTGAAATTATATGTATTGCATATACTGTAAAATTTACTTTGAATAACTACATGGGTTGCTTACTTGTAAGTATTATTTATACAGTAAATGTATGCCCTTCACCAATTTGTTTTGTCAAGGCCATAAAATAAAACAATACCCACGATCAAAAGTGACGAAAAATTATCATATATCTGTAGCATTACTGGTAGTAATTTTCTTTTTCTTTCATACATTTTTGCTATTTCCCATATGAACAACTCAGAGTCAGGAACAACGGATGTAGTCATATGAAGCCATTGTTTGTTCATTCCTGATGCTATCTTAATGAGGTGGGAGAAGAATTTAGGTATAAAAGTAAATAAATAAAACAGAAGTCATGCAAGTACTTCCCTTCTTTAACAGCTTGAACTAATGAATCTTACATCTTAATATCTATACAAAAACAAGGAAAAAGACTATTCCGATTCCTACTATGGTGAGTGTCCTAAAAGCTGGTTTATGAAGGAGATTTCTTATTCCTTTGATATGTGCTGTCAGTGGGCTGAACCAATGCATATGAAGCAGTCAGGGAAACCCGAAACCCACAGAAAGTTCTGTTGGGCTTGGCTGTGGATAGAGACTCTGGTTTTGGTGCATTATATTTGACAACTAGAGAGTGGATGTGAGCAAATGAGGTCACTCTTCATCAGTTCCTGGTGATAATTTTCTATGCAGGAAATGGTGAACAAGTATGAAGAAAATATTATCAATAGCTAATTTAATTACTGGCATTTGGTCATATGTCCTTGTGTTAATTCTAGTGCTTTTTTAGGCTTGCCAAATCATCTATAGTCTATAGCAGTGATTCCTAATTAGACAAGATATAAATGTACCTTTTTGTCTCTAAGGCCTAAAATCAGTAAAAAGACCCACATAAAATTTAGTACATCCATAACCAGTAAATTCCTCCTTCAGTTCTTCAATACATACAAGATTGATATGAGCTCTGTTCTCAAAGTCGAACTCTGGTGTGGCCTCACGGAAGTCAGAGAGGATCTCATTGTGACGAGCCATGTCAGTTGCTAAGATGCACCGGATCATTCCTTCCCTTATTTTCTTGTAGTCTTCAGGTGACACATTCCTGAAATATATGGTAATACTGAAGTTAGACTTTCAATTAAAACTACTTAACACTGAGTAGATGAAGGGTAAAACATTTAAGTTACACTCTCCTATGTAATATCTTGAATTCAAACCAATATGGTATGTGCATTCTTCCCTGTATATTCTGGGAACTGCTTATCACTATTTTCCTGTATGTAAAACCTGACAGAAAAATTCAAAATGTTTATGAATGATTATTGCATGCTGGTCTCATGATCAGATTAGGAAACAGTTTTCAGCACAATTCAAGGGATTGGAGCACAATACACCACAAAATCATTGATATCTATGTCACTTAACTTTGCACTGTTGTGTCTTCAACCTGATTTCTTCATGTGTACTAGGAATTTCAGGAATGATATAGCCTAGTTGGCTTGTTCATGTGTGGGTAATGGTGATCTGAGCTTATCCCATGGAAGAATTAATGTATACTTTGCAAAATAAAGAAATTTCTATGCATAGCTTCCCTCTTCCTTCTAACAATACACCACCTTTCGTTACACCTATATCGCTGGCCAAATTAGTGGTCTAATATAGATTCTAACACATCATCACTGCAACTTCTATTACTTTATCTACTTTTGCTTCTCTTTATTACTGCTGTGCAGTAAATGCTATGCACTAGCCTGGCCTAGGGGTAAAATCTTGTTGCAGGTGCTTGTAAGTAAGCATTCACATGTTGGACGATTCCGTATTCTTTAAAGATTCTATTGCTTAGCTTCTTACGGTACATTTCTTATGGCTATATAACTCACTTATGTGAAAACTAGAAACAGTATGCAGAATAATAAAAAAATTGCTCTAGGCACCAACTTGGGTACCTTTAACATTTAGATGTATAAAGATACATACTGACTGAAATGGAAGACAATGTATCAATACTTTTAATATGGACGAGCACTTGCCCTATGAAGATCAATCAATGAAAAAACTGCATCCGTAAGATATGAAATAAAACTGGGCACACAAACTTCTTCGGAGAAATAAGCTTTTTAAGAAGAATCCTTCCATCACCCTAAAATACTATCATGATTATAATTTCCATCTATCTATCATCATTACTCCGATCCATTTCAAGGGATGGATCAGGGACATACAGCCTCATAACTCACTCATATACATCCGTAACCCATGCCCTTTGCATCAAGGTGAAATCTGGACTTCCACACTTGTAAAAAATCTTCTTATCTTATCACTTTACACACAAAGGTAATTTGTTGTGTGAGAACAACAACACAGTTCATACCATACACCACCTTCAAACACAAAATGCTTCCTTATAATTCAAGTGAAAAATTAAAAGGAAAGAATATTCTGTGAGAAAATTTCATGAAATATAAATTGTATGTGGTATTTACCTGAATATATTGCACTCTTTTCTCTCTAAAACAGTAAAGGCAACAGAGCAGTGATGATTCTCCAGGGGTGAAATGTCATTATACCTCAGTGCCAACTCTGTCCTGGCATTGATCTGCGAAGACAAAAACAGTGAGGCTATGGAAGGTAAGGCATTACTGGGTCATGAGGAAAGATATCACTCCATTGTGGACAGAGGTATCGTAAGAAGAGGTACGTAAGGACACGTGAGATGGAAATGTTCATGGCAAGAAGTTACTGATGGAGAAATAGACTGAGTTATCATTAGTTATAATGGAATGAGAGAAACAGAAACCAGAGGAAGCAGATCTACTGTTTTGCTGTGGAGGAAAGTATGACTGAATCATGGAAATCATTTGTACTGTTGGGTCTTGGTTAATGGTAGTACCATTAGGTTACAGGCGTGAGACACAAGTATCAAAGGCATCTCATTGTTGAATAAAAAAGTCTCATGGGAAGCATAGTTTTGTCTAAAAACAGGAGGGAGTATTACTGTTAGGTAATAATGAGTGACAGTACTGTTAAGCTAAGGATTGAGTTTTATTCTGTCTTTTCCTGCAGGAGAGAGATATACCATAGTGCCATGAAAAATATTGTCTAGTGCTTGCTAAAGTACTGAAAGGCCAAGGAAAGGAGTACTGTCCCATCTGTTTGTGTGAGGAAGAAACACATTCAGGTTATCAAAAGAAAAAAAATATAGTCGGAATGCAGGAAGGAGAAGTATTTTCAATTCACAGAAAATATATACATTAAAACTTATCAGATTTTTGTAAGAGAAGGTACTGTAAAGCAGCAGAAAGGAGAACTATCAACAGGTCATGGGATGCAAAACTACTGCTGGCTGGATGGGAAAAAAGTTCTTTCATGTCATAAAGAACAGAATCAGTTCAAGGTAGCAAATAATCTACTGTAGCCAATTTCCATACACTCATAAACAATGCGATTCAAAATGTAATAAATATTACAATATCTAAGATTCTTAGGCAGCATTCTGTATATAATCACAAGTTAATGGGAAAATATGTCAATGAGCACAATGATATGATGACAACAAAAGCATTTCAAAACAAGCATACAAATAACCGAAGAAAAAATTGGGGTTAAATTCTTAAGACAAAATAACGATTCCAAAATTAACAAAGTAAAAAGCTGCTGGCAGGTCTTGTCACTACAGTTATTTCTGGTCCTGAAATTTGCACGAGTCATTACATCTTAAATATCATAAAGGACAGGTTCAAAGATGGGTAAAAATGTAGGAACTCATTTACAATGCTATGGTAACTAAGTTCCAAAGGCAGAAAACTATTTAAGAGAGGCATAACAACATATAGTACCAAAGGCTCCTCCCCAGTGTTGTCTTACTTGCCTGATAAATATTGTTGAAGCCTGGATGGTCCAAATCATGACAGATACACGAGGTCAATAGAATCAAGACGTCCAAATCACCCAGTCGTCGCTGCAGGTCACACTTACAAATCATGCCATACATCTAGGGCAACAGATTGATATTAGACATAACTTTCAAGTACTACAATTACTCTAAATAAAATACTATCAGGAGAAAAAGAATATCTTCAAAGGGTACAATGCCCCTTAGATGCATCACTGTCATTTATTTTTGACATAAAAGTAACAGCCTTTCATTTACCATCAGGAGGGAAAAACAAGTTTATTTATAAATAAATTAACCTCCTTCTAGTCTTCTTCCCAGGAATGATTTACCTACTCTGGAGTCAAACAGAAGTTCTACTCAGTATGCAATTAGCATCGTATTGCTATTTCTATATTTAGTTTTCCTGATATCTTTACAAGCATCATATCTCATCACTCACTGAATCCAACAAAGTACTCAACCTACTGGAAGGAAGCATCAGTCTCCCCACAATTTTACAGCTTCACTTGTTATTGTACACGTAAAATCCATCTGTTTCATTCAAACTAAAGTAGATTATAGAGCTCTGTTGTAAATGTTTCCTAGACTCTTCTTACCTTTCTAACCAAAATACATGTTATATCTCTTAAAAGAAAAATCTTTTTACTTCACATTTTAAATCATTTACTTTGTTCACATGCATGCTATATTTTTCATTTTCATTAGTTCTATATCTCAGACAATATTCTTTTTTGTAAAGTATATAACTAAAACGTTTTCTGCAACTTTATCATCATACAGGGAAAGAAAGCACTGATGGTAAACAATATAATGCCAATCACCTTAGAGCAGAGAATACTGACAAACAAAACTATCCCTTAAATGTTAAATAATAGATCAGCAGATCTCACCATCTGTGTGACACAAAAAGCATGTTGGAAGTTGTGGAAGGGGACTTGATTATAGCAATGGTAGACTCTGCACATGAAGTCTCGTAGGACCTCTGTCTCTATGCCGAACTTGGTCATCAGGCCCAAGTCATTATACCTGAGGGTAAAATCATACCTCAAACACTAAATATTTTCAAACCGTGCAAGTTACAAAAACTATTCCATTCTTATAATGATAGAGTTAGAATAGCTATAAGGTGAGGTAATTATACAAATAACAAAATCATGCATCAACTTACCATCAAGGAAGATAAATAGAGAGACACAAGGTCAATGGAAATGGAAATGTGCAAACAATTAAAATAAATATTGTGGGAGATAAACATGGCAAATTAAGAAAAAAACAAGAAAATATGAGAAAGAAGGATAGTCATGATGCTGGGGTACACTCAGGGAAGAGAGGGAGAGAACAGGGGC
>JAUTYZ010111160.1:0-11470 GCA_032273725.1 Panulirus interruptus | reverse complement strand
AAATGAAGTTAAGGAATATTAACTATATCACACTCCCTTACATAAAGGCAAGTTTCCACATAACCACTGTCAATCTTGCACAATTTAATTAAATTTTGTAATGTCAAAAGGCAGCCTTTTGGACAAATGATACAAAAAGGGGTGAATTATAATTTGGTAAATAGCAGCAGAAATGATGCCTGATACAACTAAATTGGTGGGTTTGGGTGATCTAACTTATCACTGACACCAAATATGGGTAACTAATAGATAATTTCAAGGATGTGGATATGGAAACTAAGCCACTAACTATTGAACTAAATTACAAAAAGGCAGTTTGGTCACTGCCAAAAAATACTGAAGGATACAAAGATGGTACCTGAATTGGAGAAGAATCGTATGAATGACAAAGGCTAAAGTTGCCCACTACTGAAGAGATGCAGGTTATTTTGTTAGGTCTCCAAGCTCCTGAAAAAATTATAATAAGGGAATTGGTTTGCAGAAATGTAATAAAATCATGACTGAAAAAAATTGTCATTAGTCGAATGGAATATGTTTTGTAACACGACTACCAATGCTACATCATATACTTTAAAACAATGAAAAGCTCTAAGTGTGGGGCCCTGCAAGTGTAAAGGTACCCCCTCCACTGTACATTGCATTACAACTTGTACTAAAAATGTTTGTAAATGTAGACAATTTGTTATACTGAATTTAAAGTATACCTGTATGTTTATGCTAATTAAATAAAATTAATTTACTTAAGTAGTTTTCAATAAACCTCAATGAATAAACTATCTGCAATAATGTTGGAAAATGTTGCTTTTTAAAGTATTAATGCTCTATATAAAGGACTGATAAGGGAGAGATACTGAATGGATGGCAAAGTCCATAACATCTTTTTCATTCTAATGTATTTCTCTGAACAGATAGCAAAGTCCATCACATACTATATATCTCCTTCATTTGAATGTATAACTTAATTCATTCATAATCACCACTGAATTAACTTCTATGAAAGTCCTGGTAGTACCCAGGTCATTTCTAAAAGATCCTACATCTCAAGGCTATGTTAATGTCTCCTTTGAAGTGAGAAGTTCTTTTACGAGACTGTATTCCTATGATACAGCCTCGCTAAAGGTGACTCTCCACTTGTGCAGGCAGAGTCCAATAACACCTTCCATTAACTTAATTGTACCAACAGAAAAGGCATTGCTGTTTACCACAAAACAAAAGAATGTGGGTTAATGAAATATTTTTCTCGTCCTTTTTTTATTCAATATATTTTGTAATGTTTTACATAAAAATTATTTCTGGTGCTCCTCACCATGACTGCTTCCTGAAACGTATATATAAAAAAGAATTAGACTCTAATAAGAACTTTTCAACAAAAAATATGATTATTTCATCATCAATATATCTTAAAATATCTTACATAAAGAGAATTTCTGGTGCAACTTTCCGTGACTGCCACTGCTGCATCATGGCTACCACATCCACTGCTTGAAACTGCCACCAATTCTTTAGCATGGACATCTTTTACGACCAGCATAACCACTTCCTGGACTTCTCTCCCGTGGCCATTACTCAATATGAAATATATGTATACATAAAAAAGAATTACTATATGAATTTTTCAAAAAAGGAAAAAAATTCACTTTTTCATTCTTTTTCACTCAATATATCATATGTTTCACAAAAAAGGCATTTCTGGTGCTACTTCCCATGACTGACACCACTCCTTTCTGGATGCCACGTCCACCACTTTAACTGCAGCTACTGCCACTGCTATTTCCTGGACTTCTCTCCAAAGCCCATTTCTCAATATGAAATGAATAAAAAAAAAAATTAGACTCTGAGACAACCTGTTGCTGCTGCTGTTCCACCTGAAAGGCAAACAAATAGATTAGTTCCCCCCTCCCATACCCACCCAGCCCCCTCCTATCCCCCCACCCAGCCCCAACCCTCCCACCCTGCCCCCTCCCATCCCCCCCACCCATCCCAACCTACCCCCCCTCCTACCCTCACCCCCACCACCTCCCCCAACCCCCCTCCCCCCACCCCAAAGAAGGAAAGTGAAGAGAAAATCCTTCCTTTACACTCACCTAATCTTTCCCCCCTTTCCCTCCACATTTATCCCTCCCCTTTCTTCACTTTCCACTCATTCCTTTATGCTCAAAAAAGCCTCCTTTTCTCTGTTCCTGTTTTCACCCTTTTCATATTTCTCTTTCATTACTTTCACTATTACTACTACTCTCCTACTTTCCTTCCCTTCAGTCAACTTGTTCTTCAGTTTCCTTTTGCCCATTTTCTCACTTTTGCATCCTCCTCTTCCACCCTTCCTATTCCCAAATCACCTCCATAGACATCTTGCTCACACCCTTGCCATCAGCCATCCCTTGGCACACACACCTACCTCCCCTATTTCCATCGGAACTTTACGCACATATAATTACCATCATCCTTCCTATTCTCTCCTTTTTCCCTCCCTTCATTCCCCTTTCCATTTTTGTCTTCTTACTTCTCTTCACTTTACCTCATTCCTCTATGCTCAAACCTCCACTCTCTTTTCCTTTTCTCTCCCTTCTCAGGGATAGGGGGATAAAGGGAGGGGATGTGGAATGAAAAGTGAAGATGATGGGAATCAAACATGGAGAAAGTTAGGATGGGAATGGGCTAGGTAGTTTTGTCAGCCAATGGATGGGTGATGGCAGGGGTGGGTGTGAAACCACTGCAGAGGTGATGTGGGGATAGGAAGGCTGGGAGAGTGGGATGAAAAAGTGAGAGAATGGACAAATGGAAACTGAAGAAAAAGTGGATAGAAGGGAATGAAAGTGGGATAGCAGTAGTAATACTTTCACAATTACTACTACTCTCCTATTTTCCTCCCATTCAATCCACTTTTTCCACAATATCCATTTGCCCATTCTGTCATTTTTTCATCTCACTCTCCCAGCCTTCCTATTCCCACATCACCTCCGCAGTGGCTTCACACCCACCCCTGCCATCACCCATCCATTGGCTAACAAAACTACCTACCCCATTCCCATCCTAACTTTCTCCATGAATGATACCCATCATCCTCTCTTTTCATTCCACTTCCCCTTCCTTTATCCCCACACCCCTTAGACGGGAGAGAAAACGATAAGAGGGAGGAAGTTTGAACATAGAGGAATGGGGTAAAGTGAAGAGAGGTTAGAGAACAAAAAAAGGAAAGGGAAATAAAGGTAGGGAAAAAGGAAAGAATAGGGAGGATGATGGCATTTATATGTGGGGAAAGTTACGATGGGAATAGGGGAGCTAGGTATGTGTGCCAAGGGTTGGCTGATGGTAAGGGTGGGAGAGAGATGTCTATGGAGGAGATGTGGCAGTAGGAAGGATGGGAGAGGAGGATGCAAAAGTGAGGAAATGGACAAAAGGAAACTGAAGAAAAAGTCGACTGAAGGGGAGGAAAGTGGGAGAGTAGTAGTAATAGTGAAAGTAATGAAAGAGAAATATGAAAAGGGAGAAAAAACGAACAAAGAAGAAAGCCTTTTTGAGCAGAAAGGAATGGAGGAAAGTGAAGAAAGGGTAGGGAAAAAACATGGAGGTAACAGGGAGGAAAGAATAGGTGAGTGGGAAGGGATAGAGTGTAAAGGAAAGAATCAACAGAAGAAAGAGAAGGAAAAAATTGAGTAGGAAAAATAAATCAACAGAGCAGGAAAGGAGAAAATGTAAAGGTAAGGATCAAGAGAAGAGAGTGGAGTAGGAAAAATATATCAATATATGACAAAAACAATATGGAGTGTAATCAGAGTAACACCCCTTACTCCCCTTCCTTGGAGTTTTCATTGTCCTCTTCACTGCCATCCTGAAGGCCTAATGCAGTCAGTCATATCTGATTTCCTGCAGAAAGAAATATTTCACATAATTTCCATATCCTATGAAGTTTACTGAAAAATTATGAAAAATAATAATTTACTTTAAATATGCAATACAGTTACTCCTAAACTATAACTGGTTAAATCATCAAAATCACTGACTTCTATTCTGTACGTTTCCTTAGGATTATTACTCGTCTCTAGAATGAGTAGAATATATTCTCAGTACACTACACATCTACTATAAAACAAACTATCGTACCAGTATACGCCAAGGTCGTCAAGTGTATCCTCAGCAGATGAATCTGGTACAAAGCAGGTCACCTTGGCAGCCCCCTGCCAAGGAGGCTGTCAAGGGGGCCAAGGTGAAGTCCTGGTGATGTTGATGTTACTTGCAGTAACTTATCGATGTAACTTCCAGTACACTTGGACATTCTTCCTCGTAGTTTTTGTCGTCATCTTCACTGCCATCCTGGAGGCCTACTGCAGTCGGTCATATCTGATTTCCTGCAAAAAGAAATTTTGCATAGTTTTCAGATCCTATGGAGAATAATCAATCATTTTCTCTCTAAATGCAATACTGATATTCCTAAATTATAACTGGTTTATTATCAAAATGACTGGCTTCTATTCTGTAGCTTTCCCTAGGATTATTACTCTACTCTAGAATGAGAGGAATGTATTATTAGTACACAAAAAATTCTAATATACAACAAAATATCATACCAGTATATGCCAAAGTTGTAAAGTGCATCCTCAGCAGACAAATTTGGTACAGCCCCCTGCCAAGGAAGCTAAGATGAAGCACTGGTTAAGCTGGGGATCCAAGAGGCTGTCAAGTTAGTTAAGGGTCCAAGAAACCGGTTTCCATAATGACGAGGATACAAGAAGCAAGTTGTCCAGGTGGCCAGCATGGAGTCATGGAGGCCAATAGTCTATATTGTTGAGGATCCACAGAACTTGGGGGTCCAAGAGCCTAGACACACAAGAAGTCGGATGTCCAGATGGTATGGGGTCCAGCAGGCCAGAGGTCCAAATGGCTGGAGGTCTAAGCGGTCAAGGATCCAGGAGGCTGCTCATATGGCCATGTGTCCAAGGGCCACTCAGGTGCCTGGATACCAAAGTGTAATCATCTAAATGACCAGCAAAACCTACTGTAAAAATAATATAAAAAAAAATTATAAAAAAGAAAAGCACTACTTGAAATTAATTTTGACATGCAACTATTTTTCATTCATAACACTTAAATATTGCTGTGTAATATCATTTCCTTTCATAAATGTTAACTGTTTTCCACATTAGCAAGGTAGTACCAGCAACAAAATGAAGAAAAAGACTCATTCACTCATATCCACTCCTTACTTGTCTTATGTAGTGCACCAAAACCAGAGCCCCTTATCCATAACCAGGCCCCACAGTTCTTTCCATGGTGTTCCCCAGCTGCTTCATAGGTCCTGGTTCCCAGCACTGACAGAACATCCCCTTTACACCACATTGCTCCAATTTACTCTATGCCATGCATGCCTTTCACCCTCCTTCACATTCAGGTCCTTAGCACCCAAACCCAATTCACTCCATCTTTCTTTCTCCAATTCTGTCTATCCTTCTCCTTTTTCCCGGCCCTTCTGACACATATATCTTCTTTGTCAACCTCTCTTCACTCACTTTCTCCACATTTAAAAACCATTCTAGCACACCTTTAGCTCTTTCAACTATACTCTTTCTTTGCACCATACTTTTCTCTTACCCTGTCATGATTTTCTTGATCAAGCATCCTCACATCACATATTGTCCTTAAACATTTCATTTCTAATACACAGAATCCTACCTGAATATATCTGGAGATGATGCGTAGGTCATGAGGGAAGTGAAAAGCAATCAGGATTGCATCAGCTTTGACGGGGACCTAAACACTTCAACGATGGTCTGAAACATGTTGATGAAATTCAACCAAGCAAATGGAAAGTAAGGAGAATGGAACAAAGTGAAAGTTGGCCTACATATGATTATTACCTAGCAGGAAATAAGCTTCATCTAAGTCCTATATTACAAAAATAGTGAAGGAGACAAACTGTCTGCTGACAAATATCAGAACAGCTTTCAAGTATAAGCATCAGGAAATATCTAGCAAGCTATTCATATCATACATAGGGCCAAATCTAGTATATGCTTCTCAAGTTTGGTCACTGCACCTAAATTCAGAAGCACAAAGAGCTCATAGAGAAGTTCCAGAGAAGGGCACCAAAGATGGTACCAGAACTATGAGAACTAATTTACAGGGAAAGGCTTGAGGCTATAAATTTACCATACTTGGAAGAGAGAAGAGTGAGGGTGAACTGATCATAACCTAAATGTTTTTTAGAGAGATAAACGATGTGGACAGTGAACAGTTCTCAAGAGAAGCAGGGATAGAGCAACCAAAGAACTTAACATGAAATTAAGGATGTAAAGAAATACTTCTATAGTATAAGAGTTGTAAATGAATGCAACACAAAAGACTGAGGACTAAACCAGTTGCCATGATTCTCTCACTTTGCATACCTCACCATCCAAAACACCCTAAATCTGTCACGTTATCATCAAAAATATTCAACAATCCTTCAAAGTACACCCTCCAACCCCTTTTCACCTCATCTCTGATTGTTACCACTTCCCCATCTACTCCCTTCACTGATGTTATCATTTGTTCTCTTGTTTTCCTCACACTATTAATCTCCTTCCAAAACATTTTCTTATTCTCCCTGAAGTTTGCTGATACTCGCTCAAATCATCTCTCATATGCCATCTTCTTCAGCCTCTGCACCTTCCTCTCGACTTCCTGCAACTTTCTATCGTACAGTCACCTGCAAAAGTTCTGCTCCACTCCTGGGTATCAGTGTCATAAAATTGGCACCGTCTTAGTCCCACTTTCTACCCCTGCCTCATTCCCTGGGGATATGAAGAGGGGGATGAGGGACAAGGATTCACGATCTGGTCAAAAGGACAGACAAGAGGATATCGTGTGTGTGTGTGTGTGTAAAAGTACTCTCACATAATAAATAATTTATTTGAAACACTGCTCCACTATCACATATGCATTAAATCGGTTTCCAATGCAGCTTAAAGATAATAATCCTAAACAAATAAAAGAAATCAATTAACGATTGTTATACAACCTATGGAATAGTTGTCTTCTTGTAATGACTGGGGGGGGGGGGGAAATAGGTGTGTGTGCCAAGGGATGAGTGACAGCAGGGGTGGGTGTGAAACGACTATGGAGGCAATATGGGAAGAGGAAGGGATGGAGAGGGGGATGAAAAAAGTGAGAGAATGGAGGAAAGAAAACAGAGGAAAAAGTGGACTGAAGGGAAAGAAAGCAGGAGAGCAGAAGTAATACCTTCACTATTACTACTGCTCTCCCACTTTTCTCCCATTCAATCCATCTTTTGCTCAGTTTCCTTTTGTCCATTCTCTCTAAAATTTTTCATATAGTTTTCAAATGCTATGAAGTTTAAAGAAAAATTATGTAAAATATTTTCTTTCAATATGCAATACTGGTATTTCTAAACTACTCTGTATGTTTCCTTAGGATCAGTGCTCATCCCTTGAATGACCAGAATACACTTTTGGTACACTTAAAAAATTTCTACTATAAAACAAAATATTGTACCAGTGTATGCCAAGGTCGTCAAGTGTTTCCTGAGCAGATAAATTTGGTACGGAGCAGGTCTGGATGGGAATCCGGGAGGCTGACAAGGTGAACTGGGAATGCAGCATCTTATTAATGTACCTGACAGTATACATGGCCAATCTTCCTCAAAGTTTTTGTCGTCATCTTCAATGCAATTATGGTGGCCAATGCAGTGTCATTTCTGATTTCCTGCAAAAAGATAATTTTCAAATCTTATGAGGTTTAAAGAAAATCTGTGGAGAATAATCACTTATTTTCTCTCAATATGCAATACTGATACTCTAAACTATAACTGGTTAAATTATCTAAATGATTAACTTCTGTTCTGTATGTTTCCCTAGGGTTATTACTCATCTCTAAAATGACAGAATATATTTTCAGTACACTATACTTCTACTATAAAAACAAAATATCATACCAGCCAAAGTCGTCAAGATAAATTTGATACATAGCAGGTGTGGCTGGGGATCCAGGAGACTTCCAAGGGTTCAGGAGACAAGAAGTCCATGCGGCTGTAGGTCCAGGAAGCAGGGTGTCCAGATGGCCAGCATGGAAGTCCTGAAGGCAATGGTCCAAGTTCCTGAGAGACCACAGAGCCTGGAGGTCCAGGAGGTTAGAGATACAGGAAGCTGGATGTCCAGATGGCTGGGGGATCCAGCAGGCCAGGATTCCAGATGGCTGGAGGTGTAATTGGTTAAGGATCCAGGAGGCTGCTCATGAGGCCATGTGTCCAAGAGGCCACTCAGGTACTTAGCACACCAAAGTGTAATCATCTACTTGACCAGCAAAACTACTGTAAAAATAACAAAATAATTTGTATAGAAATTATGAAAAAGATGGAGCAAGAAGTGACTGTGCCTATGAACACAGTTATTGAAACTGCTTTAGACACTGACAACTATTTTTCATTTACAAACCTTGATAACTGTAGTGTAATATCATTTTCTTTCATATTTGTTAATTGTTTCCCGCATAAGCGAGGCAGCACCAGGAACAGAAGAAAAGGCATCGAAACCAAAGCCTCCTATCCACAACTAGACCCGACAGACTTTTCCATGGTTTTCCCTAGCTGCTTCAAATGCCCTGGTTCAGACCACTGACAGGACACTGCCCCCTGTATACCACATTGCTCCAATTCACTCTCTCCTGTGCATGCCTTTCACTCTCCTGTATGTTTAGGCCCTGAGGACTCAAAACCTATATCTTACTCCATCTTTCCAACTCCAATTTAGTCTTCCTCTCCACTTCTGACACATATATTCTCTTTGACAACCTCCCTTCACTTATTCTTTCCATATGTCCAAACCATTCCCACACACCCTCTTCAGCTCTCTCAACTATACTCTTCTCTCTTACCCTGACATTACTAACTCGATCAACCCTCCTCATATCACATATTGTTTTCAAACAATTCATTTCTAACACATTCACCCACTTCGTACATTCTCATCTATAGCCCATTCTTTGCGCCCATACAACATTGTCGGGTCTTCTATACCTTCAAATATACCCTTCTTTGCCCTTACAGAAAGTAACTTTCTCTTTCCACACATTCCTCACTGCTCTCAGAACCTTCTCCACCCCCCACACAGCCTATGACTAACCTCAGCTCTCATGGTTCCATTCGCTGCCATGTTCTCTCAAATATCTAAACCAATTCACTTCCTCCAAGTTTTCTTCATTCAAATTCACATCCAAACTTACCTGTCTCTTTGCATTGCTAAGCCATTATAATAACCTTTCTTTATTCACATTTACTGCCAATCTTCTTTACACACTCTTCCAAACTTAAACACTACCTTCTGCAGTTTCTCATTCAAATCTGCCACCAGAGCACTGTCATCAGCAAACAACAACTGACTCGTCTTCTGGCCTCCTGCTGCTAAAAAACTGCCCTTCTCTCCAAAACCCTTGCATTTACCTCCTTAACATCCCATCTATAAACAAATTAAAAAGCCATGGTGAAATCACACACCCTGCTACAAACCTACTTTCTCCTGGAACCACTCATCCTCCTTTCTACCTACTCGCACACACAAGCCTTACTCTCTTGATAATAACTCCTCAATGCTTCTAGTAACTTTCCTCCTGCATCATATTTTCATAACACCTTCCATCAAGCATCTCTATCAACCCTATCTTGAGCTTTTTCCAGATTCATAAATCTTTTCTTTCACACTTGTTTGCTGTTATTAGTGAGGTAGCACCACAAACATATGAAGAAATGGCCTTATTTCCTTACATCCATTCTCTACCTGTCATGAGTACTGTAACGAAACCACAGCCCTCTGTCCAAAACCAGGCCCCACAGACCTTTCTGCAATTTTCCCCAGATGTTCCATTTGCCCTAGTTCAGTCCACTAACAGCATGTCACCCCCTGTCTACCACATCACTCCAGTTCACTCTAACCCATGTTTGCCCACTGTTTCTCTATTTCTCACGCTGATCCACACATCCTCTACCACTCATGAAACCACAATGTTCCTCCCCAATCTCATGATCTGTACATGCCACCACCCTCTCCATCACAACTCTTCCATACATCTTACCAGGTACACTCTGTAATTCAAACACTCACCTTCATCCCTCTTTCCTTTATACACTGGCATTATGTATGTATTATGCCAATCCTCAGCACCTCAGCAAGAACTATACATACACTCAATATCTTAACTGACCACTCAACAACAAAGCCACCTGCTTTCTTAAGAAATTTAACCACAACTCCATTAAATCCACTCATCTTGCCACATTTCATCTTAGGCAAGGTTTTCACCACCTCTTCTCTTTTCACTTGCCATGACTTTTTCATTTTGCATACCTCCACAACACAAACACCTTACATCTGCCATCCTGTCATCAAAGATATTCAACAATCCTTCATTGTACACCTTCCAACTCCTTTTCACTTCATCTCTGTCTGTTACCACTTCCCCATTCGCCCCTTTATTGATGTGATGTGATCATTTGTTTTCCTGTTTTTCTCACACTATTAGCCTCCTTCTGAAACATTTTCTTATTCTACCTGAAGTTTGCTGATACTCTCTCACCTCATCTCTCATATGTCCTCTTTCTCATTCCTTGCATGACCTTATGACCTCCTGATGCTTTCTACTGTGCATACCCTAATCACTCGCACTCCTTCCCCAAAAGTAACATCCATACACCTCTCTTTTTTCTTTCACAAGCAACTTAACTTCATCGTCCCACCACTTAGTCATCAATTATCATCTACTTCATTCCTATTAGCTTGGGTAGAATCAAATGCATTCAACCAAGCATCTCTTCTATGAGCTACATTTACTGACCTGGTGTTTCCATAGGCTGGCAAAGGGCAGGGATGCCCAATTCCCTGGGATAGAATGCTACCCTGCTACCCAAGATGAATAGAGAACTGCTTCATGAGACTGTTTCATCTATGCACAAAAATCCAGCTACGTTTTCTTACATAATTTCAATTTTAGTACACATAATGTTCCTACAGTGAGTGCTATGCACTAGCCCTACCTTTTGGTAAAATGGTAAGAACAATAAGCAGAAGTAGCAGGTAGAAACTTTAGGTAGAAGTAGTGGGTAGGAACATCAGACAGAAGCATTAGTTAGAAGAAATAGGTTGGAACATTAGGCAGGAATATTAGGCAGAAGTAGTCAGTAGGAACATTCAGTAAGAGCCTCTGGAAACACTTCGGTAGAGTTGCCCTCTGCCAGTGGCCTCTTAAGGGTGAGGCACTAAAACCTAGTAAGTGGCACTGGAGTTAACCAGTTATGGAGTAAATTGCCCCCCCCGAGGGAGTTCCCAGGGGGAACAGGCTTCAGAGGTACAGATAGATAGATAAATAATGTTCAAGCAAGAGTATTATTGAATATGATGTAATGGTACTGGTGATTTATATGAATACATCTATTTTTCTTATGCAAAGAACTCATGTCCTCCTCCCTTTTTACCATGCCATTAGCCAT
>JAUTYZ010111050.1:0-11472 GCA_032273725.1 Panulirus interruptus | reverse complement strand
TCAATGGACTGAACCAGGGCATGTGAAACGTCTGGGGTAAACCATGGAAAGGTCTGTGGGGCCTGGATGTGGATAGGAAGCTGTGGTTTCGGTGCATTACACATGACAGCTAGAGACTGAGTGTGAGCGAATGTGGCCTTTTTCGTCTGTTTCCGGTCGCTACCTCGCTGACGCAGGGGGTGGCGATGCTATTTCCTGTGGGGCAGGGTGGTGTCAGGAATGGATGGAGGCGAGCAAGTATGAATATGTACATGTGTGTATGTGTATATGTATGTATATATGTATATGTTGGTATGTATATGTATGTATTGTGCATATATGTGTATATGAGTGGATGGGTCTTTCTTCTTCTGTTTCCTGGCGCTACCTTGCTGACGCGAGAAACAGCGATCAAGTATAATGAATAAATAAATAAATGAATATATATATATATACGCACCTGCACATACATGTATGTATATATACATACATACATACACATACATATACATATATACACATGTGCATATTCATATTTGTTCATCTTCATCCATTTCTGACTACCCCAGCCCTCAGGAACCAACACAAAATGCTTGAAGGAAAGGAAAAAAGATAACATATACTTTCTCTTGTCTGGAGTTCATTGGTTATGGGGACTCTTTTGCTGAGGCCAGCCCCTTGAGGGAGTTCCCAAAGGGAACAGGCATCAGAGATAGGTATAATGTATATATATATATATATATAAGATTTTTTTGTATATCTTGAAAGTGTAGATAATTATAAGTTCATGCTTTAGGTAAAAATCTAGTGAAGAGAATTTTGTAGAAAAATATATGAAAATACAGTTTTCTACATCATTCACCAGTTATAATATGAATGTCTTGAACCAAAGGCATTTGGGAGCATTCAGGTATTAGATAAGATGTTTTCCATATTTTTCTGAAAATGGAGATAATTACTAATTCATGCATTAGGTAAGACTTTCTGAAGAGAATTTTGAGGAAATAATTCAGGAAAAATACAATTTTGTGTATCAATTACCAATTTGAATGTGAATACATTGAACCAAAAGCGATCGTGAGTGTTCAGGTGCTTGGTAAGATCTGTTTCATGTACTTCCAACCCCAGGAGTCCCTTCTATATTATGAGGCTCTTGCAGCCCTCAAGAAGCTGGCTACATCCATTGGTTGGGACCATGGGCCATAAAGTGTTGTGATGTGTGTGCATCTGTGTGCAGATTTTGCTGGACAATTGAGTATTAAGTGCTCTTGTCTTCTTTATGGTAGTTGCATCGTGAGGATAAAGGAGCTTGAGATATTTTGAAATGGTGTTTGTAATGTTGTGATGAGTGATGTCCAGATTATAGACAGATGAGTGTGACTTATGTTTGTTAAGGGAGTGTGGTTTCTATTGGGTGTATGATACTCTAGTGGGTTGGAGTTTAAGACTGAGTTGAAAGGCCATTTGTTTAGTACTTGTCGGGTTAGTTCGGTGTGTAATTGTTTTGTCAGTGTTATATTTGTTGGGGATGAGGAGTTTTGTGAGTAGAGGTTAATGAAGTGTGTAGCAGAGGTAATCTTTTTATTTCTACTTGGATGTTGGTGGTTAATTATAGTTTGGGTGCATTAAACTGAGTACCGAGCATGTAGATGTGGGACTGTATTGGGTGGATCTTTGTTTCAGCATGAAAATGTTATGTTTTGTTGTTAGGCACCCAATGATTGTTCTTAGCGCACTATTTTGTGTGGTTTGCAGCTTTGTTAGATTTGCTTTTGAGAGGGTGGGAGATCAGGCAGGTGAGGCATAAAGTGGAGCAGGTGAACTGTTTGTAGAGGATGTTGAGGAATTCTTTTTCTTGTCCAAATCTAGTGCCAGTTAATGTTCAATGTTCTAAGGGCAGTTAGTTTGTTTACTGCCTCTGTCCTGAGGCTATTGATGTGAGGAGTGAATGTTGTGGGTGTCATATGAGATACCTAGAATGGTTGGTGTTTTGTTCAGTGGGAGTGACTGTCAGTTCAAGGTGACTGGAGGGCATGAGCTGGATTCACATCTGTCTGGGGTTAACAGAGTGGTTGAAGATCTGTCTGGGGTTAAAAGAGTGATTGAAGACTTCTGTGGAGATGCAGACTTTCTGTTCTGGGTGAACCATAGTTCCAACTGTGTAATGAAGTGCTGCATGTTTATTGTTGCTACTGTGGTGTCAGTGTGTTGTGATGTGACTGTGAGGTTGTCTGCATACAATAGGACCTTCATCTTGGGGTTTGCCTGAGGCAATGGGAGTTCTTGCAGGAAGAGACTGATAAGTTGGAGAAAGACCTACTCCTTGTAGAACTCCATTGTAGAGTTTAGGTTTTTTAGAGGTAGCAGCATTGTGACTGACTCTAGCATGGCAGCCAGCTAGGAAACTAGCCATATTTGAGTGTTGATACATACAATGACTTAGAGCTTGTTTTATTACTTATTCTACTTCAATACATACACAGAAACAAAAACAGAGCAAATGGATGACTTTCTACAGAGAAGAAATTACCCAAGAGAGAGGTAACACAGTTTCAAGGAAAGGAGGCCATATGTAACAAACCTCTTAGACAAAAGGGAATGCTGGGGAGATTATTTATATCTTGACAGCTAGAATGTATCTGACACAATACTGCATGGGAGACTGATTAAGAAGCTGGAATACCAGGCAAAAATAAGCAGGGAACTCCTCTAATGGAGAGAAGATTATCTTAGAGGAAGGGGACAAAGGACACAAGTTAGATGAGCTTTCAGCAAATGAATGGAGGTCACAAGTGGAGTGCCTACATATCTGTTCTGGGACCGTTACCCTTCTTGATCTATGTAAATTATTTGCAAGTATGGACTCCTACCTGAATATGTTTGCAGATGGTGCAAAAATCATGGAGAAAGTGAAAAAGGAGGAGTATTGCATCAGCTTACAAGGGTACATAAACAGATTCCAAAGTTGGTCTGATACATGGGTGATGAAATTCAACCCAAGCATATGTAATAAGGATGGGACAAAGTAAAAGAAGGCCTCAATATGATTATCATCTAGCAGGAAATAAGCTTCAGGATTCTGCGAGTGAGAAGGACTTGAAAGTTAACATCATCCCTAACCTATTGCCAGAGTCCTACATTATGAGAACAGTAAAGTAGACAAACTGTCTTCACGTAAATCTCACAATAGCTTTCAAGTATATGGATAAAGATATATTTAGCAAGCTGTTCATATCCTAAATAAGGCCAAAACTAGAATATACTTCTCAAGTTTGGTCACCGCACCTAAAGAAACACATAGAGCTAATAGAGGATGTCCAGAGGAAAGCAACAAAGATGGTACCAGAAGTAATAGAGCAAAGTTACAGGAAATGGCTAAAGGCTTTAAATTTGCTGACCTTGGAAGAGAGAAGAGTGAGGAATGACTAGATCAAAACCTTTAAGTTTTTACAATAGGCTGATGACATGGACAGTGAACAGTTCTTCAAGAGATATAGGGACAGAGCAATCAGAAGATATAACAGGAAATTAATCAAGAAACTTGTTCAAAAAGATGTAAAGAAGTACTTTTACAATACGTATAAAAGTGGTGGATAAATGGAACAGAATGACTGACTACATGATTAATGCATATAGCATGCATAAATCTAAGAAGTTGTATGATAGTTGAGGATGTTCAAGTGATGTGGCCTGTGAGTTTAAAAATTTTACTCCCTCACCATACAGTACATATTGGTAATCACACAAAAAATCTACAAAGTGAAATGATGACAAATGTCAACACATCAATCTCAGCCCAGACTCATTATTAATATAACTTGATGAGTGATGATAATATGATGTTTGGTAGCTTTACTGATGATTCATTTGACTTGAACAGTCAATATAATACATATCGTGGATTATATCATTATTCTTTATAACCAATCCCCAGGGACAAAAGTAATAATTTTTGTGTGTAAAATCAGTGTAAAAATACTTATAAATATAATCTGTATTCTCTTTTGATGAGTATTCTTCAAAATGGAAAAGTTTTGCTGAATCATAAATTAATGATCTCATTCTCCCTTGAAGACTTAGCATTACAAACCATCCCCAGAACTGTACCTGAATTCTGAACATATTAATCTGCTATTCTTGATTTTACATATCAAAATTACAATTACAATTACCCTCACTGTTTGATATCTCTTTCTTATTTCCTCACATTTCTAATTTTCTTTCTTTAATATCTGATATTATCATATTACATCTACCAAAGAGCTGGATCAGTCAAGGAACACAGAAAACAGATTTAATCCTAATAAAGTTAAATCACTGTCACTGTGTAAGTAGGGCCTGTGAGAGACATATGGGTTCCTGTATTAGTTTTGATTCCAGGCTGCTTATATACATCTACCAAAGAGCTGGATCAGTCAAGGTACAAAGATTGATTCTAGGCTGCTTAAACACAAAGATTTACAACTAATTGTTCATACGTGAAATTTAGTCCAACAAATTAATTGTTACAACTGTGCTACTAAACACCCAGCTAAACAAAAGTATGTGTTACAACTCCCCTCCTCAATTGGAAGATGTATCATTATTATCTTTATTTGATATGTTTCAATATGTTTATCATCTTCAGAGTCACTTCCAAGGTTATATAAATGAAAATCATGCATTTCTCACCACCTTTGTGCACTCCATTTGTTATCCTCATCTTACTGTACCGCCTGTATATATTCACCCACTTGCATCAATGCATCAGCTTGTTTCTTGCTTCCTCCAGATAGTTTTTGTTTTCCACTCCTTTAATGCATTACAAGTTTCTTAGACTGTTTATTAATGTACTAATTTTTTCATAAATACATATTCCCAATGATATTATAAGAAAAGACACACAAGTAGTTCATCAATAAAACTATCAACCATTATGTCATTATCACTCATCGACAGTCATATTTAATCACTTGGTCGAGATGTGCCATCATTTCACTTGTTTCTAGATTCCCTTGTGTGAGTGTGTTTCTATGTATGTACTGAAGTAGAGTAAGTATTAAAACAAGCTATCAAACACTGTATCACCACTCAACTTTGATTATGATAATCAGGATGGGCCAATATCAATAACTATAAAGCAATAAATACATATAATATCACAAAAATGTCATAATGAAACCACATAACATCTTCAGAAGCTAAGGACACATGTGGAACAAGGTGGACTTTATCCTAATATAAAAAGCAAGTGCACCAAAACACTATATAAACAAGCTGACACCACCACCTGCAGTGACATGTCAACATCAGGCTGGTTTTAGCATTTACCATTATCTTATCAGTACACTCCCACCATTTCTTTATTTCTCTCTGGGTAACTTAATGCCTATGTCACTTGTTTTCTTAGTTGTTTTATTATTCTTTTAGGATGTTCCTTCATTTCATAAGAGATACAATTTTACCTTTACTATATTATTTAGCAATTCAAGGTGTATAATGATTTGAGAGACTGATCTGACAAGAGCACTTGGTGAAATAATTTTGTTTTTTCTTTATCTAGTAACAAATTTTTTCTAGTTTATATCAAAAACTGTTCTACCAGCTCACCTGAACACAACTTAGGCAATATCAATGGCATACTCTGTGTTGATCTGGTACATGTATGGTAATTTTGGCCAATTTCAATATATTTCAAGATTTTATCACATCAACTGTTGAATGCTTATTTGATTTAGCTGTTCACCACACAGAGGAAGCACACAGTGACATGCATATCAAGTATAACATTAAAAATCATGGTAAATCTCAGCCCCCAGGGAAATATGTTGAGGTTTTCCACAGGTTCTGCTCATATCCAATGATGTGTTTCTTTTACATTACTCATCCTCACATTCTCTCATCTTGAAAACCTTTCCATACTCAGTAATTTACTACAGAACTGGAATATAATACCAAGTTCAATCTGCAGAATTAACTGTGTTCTACTAAGTGCAACAAATCTATCAAAATGACTTTCAATACAATGCTCATAATCTAATATCAGCACGGCCTTAAACAATTACCACGTCAAGAAACATGTAATATTCTTCAGCTTATAGTGGCGCGGGCTTCAATTTCATACCTATCTCTAATCTGAAGCCTTTGACAAATTTGTCCTTTTCTTGATCACAGGAACAAATATTCTCTTACAAGTGTTTGATAAAACCAATAATGAAGTGATGCAAAGAAAGTAAAAAGATAATGTTTAATATGACAGGAACGGCAACTTGATCTGACATACTAATGCATATCAATTTCTTTCAGCCTTTGGAAAACAAATGAGCCTACTGAGCTGACTCTGAAAAACGATGAAGAAATGTTTGACTAAAAAAATAACCAGAAGACAGGCAGAGAAATAATGATGAGGGAAAATATTGTAAAACATGAAAACACATTTATAAAATTGATTACAACCTACAGACACCTCACCTAACTTCATCTTCAAGTGAGAATTTACCTTTTATTCAATATATTTCAAAACTATAAATTATACCACTTTTCATATGGAAAAAAATAATGCAAGATAATCCCCTGGTCAAATTCACTTTTACAAAATATATGGAGTCCATCGATAAACTTTTAATCAAATCCGTAAATTATTTCTGTTGCCAAAATGCTAATATTTTACCAAATATTCTTTAGGCCTAACTTTATTCACTATACAGATGTGCAACACATTGCCCGACACACGTCCAGGGACAAGTGTACACCCCTACAAACAGTAGCCACACCAACACAAACTCATCTGTCACCTAACCATCAAAACATTAATTCCCGGCTTACCTTTTATTATCATGTGTTGCTCAAGTTCCCCTCTCCCTGGAACATGTCAGTAACAGCAGCTTTCCTCTACGGGACAGCGAAAATTGAGGTAAATCCTTCCACCAACACACAAACCAAAACAATAACATTCGAATTCTGTTCCAACTGGTATCTCGTCTGTGATTGGTGGAGGATGAGTCCCCTCGACCAATGGCGTGTCGTCTTGCTCAATTTACGATAATTGACTGTCTGTTGGTACAAATATTTTTCACAATATTATGTAAATAATTGTTTTTTTTCAAGTATTAATTGAATAAAAGCCATAATAACTCACTATGTTATTTCAGCTATCAGATGCAGAGAAAATGTAAAAAGTTTCAATTGTCAGGGCATTTTTTTATCATTCATTTCTCTATAAATACATAGTAAAGACCGCGCTTTAAACAGCACATATAATAGATATATATATATTCATAACTTGAACAGTTACAATTTTAGCAAGAAATTAAAAAAAGGAAAAAATGACGTGAACAATATTACCTTAAGAAAAATATACAGTTACGATTACCATCAAAGATTTTTTCCAACAAACACCGATTATCCAGTTACTAGAACAAGATGACAGGTCATACAACTCGTATCTGAAAACACACACATAAGTTGCATAATCTACGAATATACCACCTGAAGGACAGGGTAAAAAAGATGGGAGGACATTGCTAAACACCATGAATTCAAAGTACGAAAAATCCCGCCCTTAAACTATATGTCCCACTCTCCCTAAGGAACTTTAAAGGCCGCGAAAATGTCCCACTTTTGGAGAAAATGAACACAAATTTCCTGCTTTTCGATGAAATGAGTATAAATGTTTCCTTTATGAAAATCATTACTATCAAGATATATGACTGCATTGAGTTTTTGCTGTCATAATGCATTCGTAGGTAAATAGCAAAGGGTCGATATGGTTTTGAACGACAGATAATCCCTTCCTTGATTATGGCTCGTAAGAGGAGCAACATCTAGCCAGCCACCCAAGCACGCCCCGCTCTCTCTCTCTCTCTCTCTCGCCCCCCCCCCCTCAAATGATGGCCTTCATTATCATACAACAAAATCCAAATGTGTAACCTCATAACCATATTGTTATTAAGGATGAAAATTTGAAATCACACTAGTATGTTTGATAAAAAAGAACTTTAGCCGTTGACCAATGAACTATGAATTTTTAAATACATTAGCGTTCAGTACTTGATAAAAAGTGCTACTTGGCATCGGTATTGTCACAACCAACGGAACAATGTAAAATGAGTGATTAATATCGGAAGATGCTCTGAATTGTTTGTGAAATACTTTTATTCTATTACTATGTTTGTAGTTTATAGTAAGACTTGTGCATTAAGTTTTTGTCTTGAGCATAAACTTGTACATCTTTCAAGTAACTTTTAAAATGATTTCCTAATGGGGATTAATACTCTCTCCCTCCATCTGGCAACATTAGTCACCCTCGTTGGTTCTGTCTGATTTGTGACGGGCTGGTGACGGGGTTTCGGCCTCACTGTTGAGCAAGTGACCTCGGGGATTTTTACCATATTTTGACATTTTGCACCTGAATATAGAATGCCCAAAATGAGGCTCACATCTACTACACATTCGCTATGTACAAAAACAGTAACAAAATGTACAGAGGACAGTGCATAAATTGTAAAACAATCTAGCACTGCACATTTTCTTCTCTGTTTCCACGCCTAGTTCTGACCTTTTTCATCATAAGGAGACCTTCCGCTTTAAACTTGAGCAAATCGGATCAATTTGGTCATTAGGGCGCGTCATATCACGTCAAAGACTAATAAACAACCGTTGCCCCGCCCACTCGTTTGCTGTGGCCTGGGTCCCTGCGGCTCCTAGTTATAAACTTTATCATCTACCAATTAATATAAAAACAAGCATTATTCATCATTAGCCTTAAAAGCTGTTTTCTAACTAGAACAGAAAACGAGACACCCGTCATAGATTTGTACTGGGCTCTAATGACCGTGTCCCCCCCCCCCCCCCACCATACCCCAGGGTAAGTACCAGTTCATGTCAACCCTGACCTCCCTGGCGGTAAGACATACCACCAGCACGGTGCAGTGGAGCTGCTGTCTGATACATTTCTGTAACGCGTAAAGATACGGTCAAGTGAGAATGAATTAATGACAAAGATAATATTAATGCGATCATAAAGTGCAGGTCTTAGTGTTCGGCAGCGAGAATACACTGTCAATAAATCAATGGAAATTTATAGTGTGATTTATTTTCACAAAAAGGAAATCAAACAGCGTAGCGAGTAATAGAAATATTCAGTAACATTTAAGGTGATACAAAAGTATATAAAAAGGCGGTGATGAGTTTGTGACAGGGTCAGCAGTTGGTGATGTGACAAGTGAGCGTAACGTCCAGTCATGTGTGGGTCAGGTCACAGTGACCTGTGTCATGCTAATGACACCTGTTCCAATGCTGAGTAACGTCACACAGCTTTACTCATATGTCATTCATCTACCAATATGAGCAATCAATCTTGATTTGACATGGTACAAAACAAATGTAAGTGAAAATGAACACTAGAAACATTTTATGAACAAAGATTTTGTATAGAAAAAGTGTAATTATTGCATTGAATGTGAAAGTATTGTTGCGTAGAGTAATAGTAACTGGCGTATGTACAGTATAGCCTTCGGAAATATAATCACTACCTGAATATAGTGTGATTACCTGCAAACTTTCTAAAAATTATAAATTTCCTGAAAGGCAGGTATATTTGTTGATTACAGTGAGAAGATTACGGTATAGCCATGTTCTCCTCTCACAGAATACCCTTTATTTTCATGTATTAAGTTTCAAATACGTAAGCTCATAAACGTATTTCTAATGCAGATGTAATTATGATGTATGAAATTAGTTTGTTAACATTTACTCCAAAAATAATGATCCATGCTCACTAGTCACTGTGCTATGTACTGTCTTATATTGATACTCAGTACATAATACCGGCCTGCACTGGTCACAATGCTATTACCACCGAAATGATATGTAAATCAGTTTGGTTACTTAAAGACACTTCGATTTTTTCCACTTATTACACCATATTTTTCATCTATACACATACCATAACAATGTACATTATATATCTAGAATATAATCAAGCATGCAACATATTTCAATAATGAAAACTAGTGTCACAACAAGAGTTAATACTGCAGAATACTTATATATATTTTCAAGTACACAGCTGGCAGCCTACGTTGTATTGTAGTTTCTGAACAAAGGTTCTGCCACCCGCTCACTATTAGAATTTATTATTTTCTCAGATTCTTCACATTTTCCACTCTGATTACAAAAAGCCAAAAGGAAATCTACTTTCATTTGAGACCTGCGATCTAAATATGGTTTTATGAAAGTAGTTTTAGAAAGTGTCTCAATAGAATGCATCTAAAATACCAACTGACCAACACTGGATAGTTATTCTCTCATTTCAAAAGAAAAATCTGGGCACGAATGAAACTGATTCGTAATAGACTTTTGACAAATCATAACCAAGAACGTCAAACCGACTACGCTTTGATAGTAACAATATTAAATTTCAAGCAAACCAGTATTAGTCAACAATAATGTGAAATCCAATACTCAGTTGCTAAAGAGGATACTTCCAGTGAGAATGATGAATTTACGAAAATTAAAAGATAAATTGGGGATAATGTATAGTCGGTCAATTTTTTTTACAAACTATTAATTATACTGGTATAAAATAATTATACTGGTCTAAAGTATGCAATGTCATTTATTTCTTTTCATTACTGAAGAGCTCTCCCACTTTCAGCTGAACAAAATTTCGTCCCTTTAATCCAAAGGGCAAATTGAGGAAACTGCAGGTCTGTGCCAGGGACACTAAGCAATGCTACAGAAATAGAGGGAGACAAGGAGCACTGTGGTGCAGCACGACAGTAAACTGAAAATAGTGGAGGATGCCTCCAGCGTGGGTGCATACGTCGAAAACGATAGACAAAAACTAAGAGGATTTCATAATGGAAAATGACTGCTTAGCGGAAGATGAAATATCTGAAGAACACAAGCCTAGAAATCTTGGAACAGATAGGTCAAATGATATATTGTGCTGGGCCATTGAAGAGGTAGTAGGGGCTGTTAGAGCCATATCTGTTACGAAAGCACGTGGTAAATTAGATGAGAGAGTTGAAAGGGCAAGTATTGTCCACGGCAGCTGTGTGGCGATGAAAATACAAATTTTTCAAGAAGACATTGCAAGACTGCAGGAGATAACATAAAGATGGGTTGCTCTGCAGGTAAGGGAAGCCCTGCGGAGGGAGATGACCCGGAATAGGTCAGTCATGGTCACTGGCCCGGAGGAAGACCACCTGCCTGATAGGAAGAAAGGTTACCCTGAGAGGGGCAGGGGGTCTGGGAGTTACTCGAGGCGATGGGTTTAACAGAAGCAAGTGGAGAAATGAAAGCAGTCAGGAGAATGGGGAAATACAGACAAGACAGCAGGGCAAGGGCAATAATGGTCAAATTTGGTATGAAGATGTGCACACACAAGACAGTGCACTCTGAACAATATAGGAATTCATACCAACAGGCCCTTGGGTCTTTTCAGGACTGTTTGTGATAATAGAGGTGATCAGAAACTCATAGATTAGTGTAGTGTGGCAAGAGTATATA
>JAUTYZ010110939.1:0-11095 GCA_032273725.1 Panulirus interruptus | reverse complement strand
AGTTCCTGTTATTCTCGTCCTTCACTTTCGTTACCTTATTCATCTGTTGTTCATAACCATCCTACTGGTGGTTATCCACTCGTTGCTGCTCCTTCACTTTGTATTCTATTCTGGCCATTGTCACAGCTTGATTTTTTCCCCCTTTTTCTAGTAACTATTAACTTTCTTATCTAAGTCCCTGATCCCATCGACTCGAGCATCATGTCCGCCTGCAGACATGATTTGGTCTTCCCATATTTATGGACCACCTACAGGACACTGCTGCATTGCCCGACCACCTACAGGACACTGCTGCATTGCCCTACCACCTACAGGACACTGCTGCATTGCCCTACCACCTACAGGACACTGCTGCATTGCCCGACACTTTGCAGGACATTGCTACAGTGTTTTACCAGCCACCGGACACTGCTGCTGTTTCATATTAACCATAGAACGCTGTTGCTGTGTTCCTCAGCCGCACGTTACTTCTGCTGTGTTCCATTAACCATAGTACACTGCTGCTGTGTCCGGTTAACCATAGTAAGCTGCTGTTGTGTTCCTCAGCCGCACGTTACTTCTGCTCTGTCCCATTAATCACCGCACACAGCTGCTGTGTTTTACCAGCCACAGAACGCAGCTGCTACGTTTACCCTCACCACAGGACAACACTGCCCGGGACCACAGGCGTCACAGGTTACAGTCGGGAATCAATATGCTCGAGGGGTTAATGGTACTTCAGTCTAATCTTCAGGAATGATAGGAAGAGTCGCGCTTCAAATATGATAAGAGAGGCGAAAAGTTTTTTTTTTGCTGAGGCTCGCAGAACCGCTTGGCCCTAAGGGCGAGGACATACAGTGGGTTGAGGAGGTAAAGAACCAAAGGGAAGGCGGAGGAGATTGGAGGGGATAGAGGTGGGAGAGGGGCACGAAGAGGAGAGGTGCTAGAGGAAGGAGAGGATAGGAGGAGGCAAATAATGGTGGAGTGTAATGGGATGATCAGAGGAGCGAAGTAGAGAGAGTGGCAGATCAAAGCGCTGTATGAGTCGCGTAGGCGGCCTCTCTCTCAACCCATGACGATGGGAGAGGAAGAGAGAGAAAGAGAGGGAGGGGGGAAGTGAGAGCATCACACGACATGTAGAAAGAGAGATGAAATCAATTGCTTAATCATCCCGCGTAGGCGGCCCCTCACACTCTCATGCTGAGAGAGAAAGAGAGAAATGAGAACATCACACCAGATGAGAGAGGTAAGGTCAAATAAGGTTAGGCGATTCATCGGTTGCGTAGGCGGCCTTTCTTAATATGACGGCGCGGGAACGAGAGAGGGTGAGAAGTGGGAAGGAACGAGGGAGTGAGAGTGGGAGAGAATGAGGGAGTGAGAGGAGAGAGAGGTACGTCAATTCTCACGTCGAGATCCAAGGAAATCAATACATCAACACTGGTAGTAGACCGTCACAGCCATTTTTCCCGCTCGAATCATATTCAAAACACTGAAGCTTGTCTGAGACATGTCTGAAGCATTTCTGAAATATTATTGAGACAAATTTGAGAGCATTAGGTTATGTCTGAAATAATATCTGAAGCATACCTGATTGTATTTTAACATGTCTGAACATATTCGAATCACTGTAACAAGTGTAAAGTATGTCCAAAACAGGTATGAAACAGTTCTGATACGTACATGAAGCATTTTCCCAGACGTTTTTGCCTTGTGCATTTTTTTCTCTTTATTCTGTTACCTGTTCGCCTTTTCCCTCCTTGACGGAAAATCCTCGCTTGGCTCCTCTTCTGTTTCTGTGTCTTACAAAGTGATGGTACAGGAGGGGAGGAGGACTTCCATCCGTTAGTCTTGTCCTATTAGCCAGCCATTATGACAGGCAGGAGGCACATGGTCAGTTTTCTTTTTCCCGTGCCTCTCGAGTGACTCTGGTATGAACATCAGAAGAGGGTTGGTTCCATCCAAAAGCCATCCACATGGACTAAATGTGTATTGCTACTTGGACTACTTGGACCAAATGTGACCACAAGGCTCTGATCCCTTATAAACAAACCCTAAGTCAGCTCGAAGAACCATATGCAACCTCTGAGGGCCACGTAAGGTCTGGGCCAAGCCAACTAAACCAACCGTCTGGGACCACAAAGGCCAAAGTTAAGATCTGACCAAAGGCGAGAAGAGGAACCACCTAAGACCAAAGACGTTTGAGGAAAGCCTGGCCAGAGTTAATATTCACCAACTGAAGACAAAACGACAAGGGGGAAAAAAATATCTACCCGAAGTCGGTACTCAAGGCCCAGATGAGAAGAAAAAACTTGGGGAACATTATCAATAGTAGGAAATAAAAGTTATGGCAGAAATTGTCGTGACATGAATTTCTCCGATTTCCCTTAGCGAGACCAGCGCAAACGTCGTCGAGGTGGGCATGGTGAAGGGGTATTAGCTAGCTTAACTTGAGGGTTTACGAGCAAGAAACCTTTGGGCTGCAGAGAACAGTGGTCACAAAGTTCTGAGGTGGATTGGGTGATGAATTAAATATCTGTTTGAAAGAAAAAAAATTAAATCAGGATTAACTTATCTTTGTGAAGTTTGGTGTGTCTTAATAGCTGTCGATTTTGCTTCTATATTCTATACTGGTCACAGAAACGTCAGAAGGTTGATGAAGAGAGATTAATGCATTTAGGTGATTTTGTTTTGATTTTCTGTCTGTAGGGACATTACAGCTATCACTTCCTACAGCAGCAAATCACAAATTATCTGTTTATTGGCCTTGCCAATAACAGGGCTATACCCTTAGGCTACATCCCAGGTCAGAGGCCCAATATTTGGTCTGTCATGCATCTGGGATACGGCAGTCGAAAGAGCCGTGAAATTCGTACTAGTGAAGTCCTGAGTTCTCGCGAGTCACATATATTGTACTGCAACAACAGTGGCAACACATGGATCACAGGAATAACACATTTTTAGCCATGTGTTACCCAAAATATTCAGTGTGACTTATATATAGTATTCCATATTGAAAGGCGTACTCATATACTTTAAAGACAGTGTGGACCTCCATTCTTACTTGCACTTATACCATAGATTTCAACTCAAATCATATTACCCAGATATGATGAAAGAATCATTTAGACCTTCTAAAAATGGTGCGATTACTGGTACGGGACTCCTGCCCCCAAGTCTCTATGTGTCGACTTTTGCTGGCATGACTGACCGACGGGTAATTGTTTTATTCAGAGGATAATCAGCGGATCGGTATGGACTTGATGGCTGCTTGTACTGGGTAAAGATTGGCTGCTTCACTCATCCTAGTCTTAAGACGTCTGCCTGTACAGCGCTGGATTTGAAAATGTATTAACTGTGCATTTCTCAAACTGAGGAAGTTTGGGTTGAGAGCTACCCAGCCCTTTGTCTTCATGTGAATTAGAAGGAACAATTTCGTGACTATAAAGCAATGTAAAGTGGTGTAGTATTGCTGGGTGTAACATGAATGTAATCTCCAAGTGTTGCTAACAAGGCAGCCGTTACAACAGCGACGCAGTAATGGCCTGTTGATGACAGCTGGCCAGCAGGAATTCCGTATGCACAAATTAAGGATTGAATTATTTGATGCAAATTACAGACGCAGAGACGTGACACACACGACCGGTGGCCACAGCTCAGATATAACAACCCAGTCAAACAGCTGGTCACCACATGTATGTCGAACACGTTACAGTGTTCGGTATGGGGTTGTTGACGAGCGCCCAAACAATACTCCCACCTGCCCAAAGCAAACAGTTTAGAAGCCATCTATCTGCAAATACTTACGGCTGGTGGTTATACCTTGATGTTGACGGCCTTAATGACCCTGGCAGTTGACAGGCCTTAAGTCCAACATAACCAACCACCTAATCCTACAACATCATACACATATGTTGGCCAAAGACCCGGGCCTTACTAAGTCCTGGCGAATCGCCTTCGAACAGAAAACCAACATTTTGTAAGTGTGTCGAACGAAAATAATTAGATTTCTGGCTTAATGACCACTCGGTAGTCTATAGCAGTTAGATCCAACAACATACAGCGGTGCTTAAAAGGATATATGCTGAGTGAACGCTTCGTACAGTTATCTGAAAGCGCCTCCCTGACCAGCAGGTCCTGTTGTTCTCTAAGGCTTTGACTTATGGCTGGGAACATGAAAATATAATCTATTTAGGTATCTACTTATTCATTGTGTGCGTGACGTTACTCTGGAACTTGACGTATATATATATATATATATATATATCAATATACATATGAGAAGTGAAGCTTTCTATTTAATCATAAACACAATTTTACTCGAAAGGGATGCTGACCGTGTCATTCGTGGTGTTAAGTGGACGGTAGTTTGGACGAAATAACGAGGAAGAAATTAGATCAATTGTTGTGCATCATGCCTCCACTTCTTCCCAGCCACACTCACAAGATTTATATACTCATATATATCACACACACACACATGTACGTACGCGACATGGCAACACGCAGAAACACACTTGTAGAACTAAAATATGCTTACCCTCTATTTATAGACAATTATCTCGGATAATGGAAATTGTGTGTTTACCTTATTGAGTATTCTTTATAATGGTAGCTTGCCCAATACCCCACGTTCGCACTACAGAAAATTTAAAAAAACATTTCATTATATCTCGAATGTTTCTTGGACTGGCAGTGTGTATTATAAATCTACGGTGTTTTAACACCAACGTTTGTGTAGGGGGGTTGTGTGTGTTAATTGAAAACGGTGTTATAAATCTACGTTGTTTTAACATCAAAGTTTGTGTAGAAGTTTTGTGTGTGTCTATTAAACACAGACGAGAGACACCAAGACAGTCTAACCCAATCGCAGCTGTTCACATGCAGCTACATTTCTCAAGCTACAGATGCAACGAAATAATTTTATCTTGTTATGTTCAAATAATATGGACAGAATATCATTAGTCGGGGGGATACCGGATGCTGGAGAGGGCTGGCCAGGGAGAACTCAAAGTTTCTGCATAACTAAATCTCGCGCAGATGTTATTGAAGGGTAAATGGAATTTAAAAGGCAAAGCGTTATTATTTATTGGCTATATTAGATGTTCATGCAACCATTCGAGTACAGACATTCAGTTTTCACTCTCATATTATTGTACATGATGAGCCTCAAGTAGGAATCATACAACAAAATTAATCCGGTCATTTGATATTGCGCGAGAAAGGAGACCCACCCCGTATAGCAGCCTGGGAGGCACTGAACCTCGTGGCCCTGTGGGCTACCGGACCTCCGCCACCTACACTACGCAGTCGCCATGGATGTAGGTTGCCATGGAATTATTTACCCCGTATCTCTAATTATGTATTTGCCCTTGTGTATATGTATGTAAACACTCAACCTACACATATTTTCTCAAAAAAAAAATGGCTTGGTATTGTGTTACAAAATTGATTAAAAGCCTTAATTTTGAGACAAGTGGTAAACGCTGGAAAGATATTCTGAATATTTTGACGTCACGTTCATGGCGCAGGTTGATGCCATGGGCAATTTGTTTCATTTTCCACCGTCTTTTTTCATAAGAAAACTATAACACTGTCACGAATAAGTTACATCATTCATTATGAAAAGTAATTATCATACATGTCATCCCACTTTAGAAATGTGTAATATTGAATGTATTACCGGTATACAGAACTTAGAATCAAGGAGTTACGTATGGTAACATCTAAACTCTTAAATCATCGTTCAGAATAACACATGTGTGACGTGTAGGTCAACCAGGCAGGCGGCCACGGTCGTCCAGGAGTATTTTATGGACCAGTTTTAGGCTGATTCTTTGAAAGGTCACATGCACAGTGAGACTTTACCTCGTCTAAAAGTATCCCTAACATTTAAAGGCGTAAAAGATTTTCGTATTGGGGGACGTAGTTTTTAACATTGAAGGCCGTATTATAGAGCCCGAGCAGCTGTTAGGCCTAAGGCCCAAACAACTAACCAGCTTAATTCTTTGCCACCTATTGATCCCATGAGGAGACGAGGCTTTGCATGTGGTTAATTGTGTCTTTAAGTCGAGTCCCGAGACGCACCTCCAAGTCGTAAGGAAATTACTTACTTAATCTTAGTATATAAATATTCATCAGCCTTGGCCATCAATTCAGCTCTGGAAGCCGCACTGGAACCCCATAAACAACGCCACCTGATGCCTGGAAAATTTATAGTCCATTCACCTAATGCCGCGAGCAGCGCAGCTGAACATCTGCTACTTTGTCAGTTCATCGGGTTATCAATATGATATGAACTCTAGTCCATCTTATCCCCTCAATCTTGAGACTGTCTGTGCTACATATGCTGCCACTCACCACCTGTCAGTGGCAATATGTGTATGCTGTCGCCTTCCACCTGTAAGTAGAAATATATGCTGTCATCCACCACATGTCTGTAGCAACATGTACTGTCACCCACTACATGTCTGTAGTAATATATGCTGTAATCCACTGCTTGTCTGTAGCAACATATGCTGTCATCCAGTACATGCCTGTAGCAACATATGCTGTTATCCTTCCCCCTCACTGCATACTCACTGAGGAAATGGAGTTACTATGGAATCAGAACTCCATGATTTCTAGTTTTTTCTTTTTCTTTTTCCGTTTTTGTGTCTATGTCGAAAAGATTCTACGTACCATTATTTTTTTTTTGACAATATGTTACTGTGTTGCTTACGAAATATATTGACTTCCTAAGTTGAAAAGTATGGTTAACGATAGAAGGTTCTCTCGTCACTCACGGTGCAGGAACTGCTACGTATAGCAATGCCTTTCATTTTTACCACATTCTTCAACAATAGGAAATGCATCACTAAGTGTAATACTTAACTCATCACGCTTCGTATCTTTGACAGAAGTCAATATTGATGAATACAAGAACACTCATAATATTATCATTATGATGATAAAGGAAGTTTGAGGAAGATAGCATGTGATTATCCCCATGGAAATTACCATAAGTATCGACATGGAAACTTCAACAAGGGAAAAATGGTGTTACAAACATTAGAAAATTACTTTTTTCTAAAACGAACATTTTATAAGTGTTGGCCATTTCTTTTTTTAGTTCTAGCAACCTCACTGGATCACCATGAGCAGTGGTACCTGGAAAATGTCTTATATATGCACATAATTCCAGGAGGTCATGGATGTGTTCCGAGTGCCTGTCTGTTCCAGGTGGCCGTTGGATATAAAAAGCTCTGACTATCCCCCCTTGATTATTGACTGGAGGGGGTCAGGTTTCTGGGGAGCTGAAGAATTTGTGAGGGACGGGGGAAAGGGGGTCTTATACGACCTGTGAGAGTGCAGTGAGAGAGAGAGAGGTGGATGGAGAGGTAGGTCTTGGGGTTAAGCTAGTGTGGTCTACTCCCACTCAAGATGCAGTACACAAAACAGCTGTGTTACTTGGATGTCTTTGGTGTCTTTTTCTGACCCTTGTGCCAACACAGGCAGCCACCCCACCGCCCCTCCGTGTGGCAACGTATTCCTCCACCCATCATCACCTCTCTGTAGCAATATATCTTCCACCACCTTTCTGGAGTAACATAAGCTGTTATCCACCACCTCTATGTAGCAACATATGCAGTCATCCACCACCTCTCTGTGGCAACATATGTTGTCACTCGCCACCTCTCTCTAATGACATATGTTATGACCCAACACCTTCTCTGTAGGGAAGATATGATGTCATCCACCACCTTTCTGTCACAACATATGCTATCACCCACCACCTCTCTGTTACAACGTATGATGTCATCCACCACCTCTCTGTCACAACATATGCTATCATCCATTACCCCTCTGCAGCAACATATGCTGTCAGGCACCATCTCTCTGTAGCAACATATGCAGTCATCCACTACCTCTCTGTCACCATATGGTTGCTTACCATGATGGCACGGCCGCCTGGCTACCAACAACCACTTGGGCAGAGGAAACCAGACCCTGATGTCGTTCGTGGGCAGAATTTGTCAAAAGTTCCTAACGCGAGAGACTAGTTATAGAACTAAAACAATAGATGACGCAACAATGTCTGTCACTAATCGTTTGCAATGGATTCATCCTGCTTTAAGAGGGTCAAAGAATATTCGTTCTAATTTGGTTTGTGTTTTCAAGCCTGGAGTTGAAGTCATACCCTGAAATATCTATATATGGGTTTCCGTATTGCCAGATTGGCGACAGGTGGACTCGTCTGGATAAATTTCCAGTGAACGTTAATTGAAAAGATGAATCAGTTTTTAAAGTGTCGGGGATTACAGTAGCGGAAATGTGAGGCCGAGAGGAAAATGATACAAAATCTTTATATTTTTTTGTAACTTACGATCGACTGTCGGCAGAATGAAAAATGATAAGACGGTCATTATCAGTTTGATAACAGGGGTCAAGAATGAATGACTTGAGTATTGCCTCGGGAAATAACAGCACTAGAGTTCGTGCTTACAGCCATTGGCACGTCTCCACCCCTACCAGTCTTGTCCCGGCACGCCCCCACCCAACTTGTCTCGGTACGTCCCCATTCAACTTGTCCCAGCACGCTTCCACCAACTTGTCCCGGCACGCCCCCATCTAACTTGTCCCGGCATTCCCCCACAAACTTGTCCCGGCACGCCCCCATCTAACTTGTCCCGGCATTCACCCACAAACTTGTCCCGGCACGCCCCCATCAACATGTCCCGGTACTTCCCCACCTAACTTGTCCTGGCACGTGCCCACCGACTTGTTCCGGCACGCCCCCACCAACTTGTCCCGGTACGTCCCCACCAACTTGTCCCGGTACGTCCCTCCTAACTTGTGGCTACGGCTCCTTTCCACTTGTGATCAAAGTCCCACTTCACTTGCCATGGTTACAGCCTCAACCCAGCTGTGATCACAGTGTCTACCTACTTGTAATGACCATAGTATTACCCTTACGTGTATATCTTTTAAGTCCAAGGCTACGGATAAGTACAAAAGTTATCACTAATTCCAGGCTTTAAATGAAGTGTAAAAAGGGATAATGAGATAAAGGAAGGATACAGAAACAATAATCTAAGGGCCTTAGAGGAAGTGGCAAACATATATTTTAAAAAGAGACAGGTCGCAGCTGTTAGGAATGATATGAGAAGGTAAAGAAATCCAATGCTTACCTGTGTAAGGAAAGGATTAGACATATCATGGTTCGCTCTTGAACTGCAGTGGGATGCAGTGGCTTGCCAAACATTACATGGTCTGGGTAACGGAATGGAGACACGAGCAGCCATTCTCGGAAGAAGAAACCAAAGTAATATCTATAGAAGAGAGAAAGAGAACCAACACTGTGGTGTAGAATAAGTGGATAAGATTTTGAAGTCAGACTGAGAGATATGAGAAATTGGAATTCTTTGAACTCTACACTGTCCGGTATGTTTATAAAACTAGAATCTCAGACGTAAGGACAGTACTCCATACTCACACCAGGACGAATCAATCCTTCTGTGATTGGAGCAACTGTTTAGAAGAGGACTGTTAGCTTTTAAACTGGAATCTCAGTTTCTTAGAGTCAAACCAGTGTAATGTTGGGTTCCCAAGATGAACTGAAAGATACGGTGAAACCATGTTCACTGTGTAAAGCAGTGGAATTATATAGCCATTAAAGAAGATGGAGAAGTTGCGGAGAGTTTTAGGAAAAGAAAGAGGAAGAAACTGGGCTTTAGAGGCGTTCAGCTTAACTAGGTTGCGTCTGCCCCACTGGGAATTCTAGTCCAGAAGCAAGTTTAATGAAAGTAGTTGCGACGAGATGAGACGAGACCTTGATTGAGCAAGAGAAGATGGGAGCGGATTTGAACGAGTTTGAGTCATAGACGCGTGAGTGAATTTGGTTATCTGGTGATGAAAAGGGAAATTTGATGAATAGGAGGAGGAACGTAAGAGGCAGGATAGAGGCTCGAGAGACACGAGTATTGGTAGGGACAGAGGGAGAGGGTGATCCATCAACACCCTGGGAGATAGACCTGTCAGAGGGAGAGTTGGATATGAGAGCACAGACAGCGTGAGGAAAACCATAAGAGGAGAGCCTGGAAATCATACCTTGGTGCCACACGCTCTCAAAAGTTTTCGATATTTATTTGATTATCTATAATTACCGCAATATCTATGAAAGAGTCTTGGTGTTACCCAGGAAGCTCCTGCAGCCCCAAGGCTGTGCTACCTAAGAGAAGCAGGGAAATGATGGACTCCTTTAGAGTGAGAAGTGCTTTGAAGAGACTGTACTCCCAGTGATACAACCTCGCCAAAGGTGACTTTTCACGCACGGTACATCGAGTAATACCCAAAGTTTCTCAGAGAGGATGAGCAGATGTTAGTAACACCGGAAAGGATATCACCAGCGGATCTCGTCCCACGAGAGGTGCACTGATAATCAGAGAGAAGACTGTGGGATTCGTGTAGCCTAAAAAGAAGTTCAGGAGAGATTGGAAGGATTTAGAAATGATAGAAGTCAACGCAACACGTCAGTAACTGGAAGGGTTGTAATGGTCACCCTTCCTCAGGATAGGCTGTACAATGGACGTTCCTAAGAAGAAGGAAAAGCTTTGATTTTTAAGCCGAAGCGAAACAGACGAACATGGATGGGTTGCAGGTTCAGAAGCACACAGATTCAGAGCATGAAAAGAGATTCAAATTAATCTTATAATCCTTACGTATATTCATGGAAGGGCTCGTTTGGGGTAAATGGAAATATATGATTATAGTGAAGGCCATACGATTAGTAAGAAGTGCATCAGGGAGTTAGGGAATGTCAAAGTCATCCAGGGTGGAGTTTGAGGAGAAAAATGCAGAGTTGCAATGTCATCGGGAGAGACAGCTGATGACAGAGGAGCGATGGAACGGTAGTACGACAGATGGTGTCAGATACTTTTGAATAAAGACAAGAAAGACCTATCTGTGGAGGAAGAGGAAAGTTCTCATTTTCTTTGGATAAAGGAACGCTTCCTCTTACAAAAGACATATTTGCAATGATGTCTGACGAAGATGAAAGCTAAATGCAAGGAGGAGGAAAGACAGTTTTTCCCAGTCTCATATGCCAATCCCTTGCCCGAATGGCATCAGAAGTAGAACG
>JAUTYZ010110717.1:0-11478 GCA_032273725.1 Panulirus interruptus | reverse complement strand
AATGCTGTATGGATGCAAGGCATGGGTTATAGATCAGAATGTAAGGACGTAGGTGCATGGGAAGGAAAGTAAATATATGAGGACAATATGTGGTTTGAGGAGGGTTGATCAAGTAATTAATCATAGGGTACAACAGAAGTGTGGTACTACGAAGAGTATGGTTGAGGGAGCTGGAGAGGGTGTGCAGAAATGGTCTGGACATATGGAGAGAATGAGTGAGCAAAGGTTCACAAAGAGGAACCTAAACAAGCAGAAGAGTGAAAGGCGTGCACGGAAGAGAGTGAATTGGAACGACATGGTATACAGGGGACGACATGCTGTTAATGCACTGAACCTGGCATGTGAAGCGACCAAGGGAAAGCATAGAAAGGTATGTGGGACCTCTTTATAGAAAGGGGATTGTGGTTTCAGTGCATTTCACATGACAGTTAAATGACATAATACAGTACAGCATTTATGGAACAAACACTTTTTTCAAACAAATATAAAGCTTCTCCATAAGTGCTTTATTATGGTTAAGTTCAAGCTTTACTTCCCTCATTAAAAATCCTCTAAATGTTATGTGGGCTATTTCTTATACAGAATGATTTATTGCGATACACACCTATTCAATTAAAAACATGAAATTTATCAACATAAGATGAGCAACACCATACATGTACCCGTACATTATGTACTTACGATTCTCTTCTTTTCGACATTCCTAAGTTAGAAGAAAAGAATTACTGTATACATCACTGATTCAATCAAATGGAATCAAAGTATGATCATAAAACAGATGAAGTTAAAATAAACTGGTACACTTCCAGTTCATACATGAATACTGCTTATCATAACTGGTCAACACAACTGACAGCATGAAGCAATGTTAGAGATAACATATCATGTGTTTAGATAAGGAATATCTTGCTTGTGATAAGGACCTTCCCTACCTTACATAAGCACACACATTTCAAAGCTTGGGTATTCACTCCGATTCAGGCAAGTTTTCAAGCAATTTCTAGTCAAATTTCACAATACAACAAACAATTTTAATACTGAATTTGTCATGAAAGATGGGAGCTACCACTACTGGAACCACATAGCATTTATCTTAATATATTTTTGTATTCTTTCAGAAGCATTATGCCACCTCGGCTTCAAAATTCCTCTAATAATGCACTGTAATCACTGGACTATGGTTTAAGGCTCTCACAGGATAGTTCAATCAATAAAAATATCTTAGTTCCCACTAAAATCTATTCTCAGGTTCAGAAAATATTTTGCATCTGTTAACATTTCCTTAACCTTTAATTATTGCATATGTTTAAAATGAGGCTCATCTAGTGCAATAAAAAAAATCCCATACAGAATAGCTCCACATCATAAGTAGTTGAAGATAATACCCAAAAAAGGAGTATACTTTCTTCTATATTGGTGTGGGAGGGTACTGAGTTGAGGGAGGAGGGGCCTGACTGGCAGCATGGATGCTCTTTATATAAGTACATAATGAATTTCTTTTCTAAATATATCTAAATAGATTACACACTTTATGGTTTTCTCTCCATCCACGATCTTACAAATCCCTTATGTATCATTTACATATATTTTTTACTTTATACATATTTCTATATATTATCTAAATTATTCATGTATTCACATATTTACATACACAAAACATTATTCAATGGATTAAATGAAAAAAAAACATTATTTTCATATTCATCAAATATTAACAGTAATAGAAGAAAAATTATTTTTCTCTTACTACAAAGTTGACTATAATGGTTACCATTTAAATCTGGTTTCCCATCCTTATGGGCAACTGTGATGCATATTTTTTCCAGCAGTGTTGTTAGATTACTAATGACATTTATGTATAAGATACGGAATCATACATCAGCCAGTCTAGTGGCATATCGCAAGCTGTACTGTAAAGCAGTATGCTAGCACGTCACAGGCCAAGGATTCATAATCAAACCAACTAACCTTACCAAACCCATCTGAGGAGTTTTATTGAATGGTATTAAATAAGGGAACTGTAGTGAGTGTTATATTTGTCAGGAAAAAGGTAGGGTTAATGTAAAAGTACCACTTGGTAAAATATTCATAAAATATCATGAATCTAAAAAACTCGTTAATTTCAACTAATAACAAAAATACTACATTCATGCTTGTTCGCTGTTTCCTGTATTAGTGAGGTAGAGCTGAAAACAGTGAGGTAGAGCCAAAAACAGACAAAAAAATGGCCTCTTTCACTCACATCCATTCTCTAGTTGTTATGTGTAATGCACCAAATCTCAGCTACCTATACCAGGCCCCACAGACGTTTCAGTGATTTCCCTGACAGCTTCATATGCCCCAGTTCAGTCCACTGAAAGCATATCAACCCGTGTACACTAAATCGCTCCAATTCACTCTATGCTGTGCAAGAACTCCTGTATGTTCAGGCCCCAAGTACTCGAAACCTTTTCCATTCCATCCTTCCATCACTAATTCAGTCTCCCCCTTATCCCTGTGCCCTTCACTTCTGACACATATACCCTATTTGTCAACCTCTCATCCTGTTCAGCTCTCTCAACCATACTCTTCGTATTACCACACCTTTCTCAGTTACCACACCTTTCTCATATCCTATCATTTCTTACTTGATCAACCCTCCTCACACCACCTACTGTCATTAAAACATTTCATTAACAACACATACATCCACTTCTGTACATTCTCATCTACAGCCCATGCCTCCCATGAGTACAACTTCAGGATTACTATACCTTCAAACATGCCCATCTACTGTATCCCCTACCAGATAGTGACCTCTTTGCATATATTCCTCAATACATCCAAGATCCCTCACCCACCCTGTGACTCACTTCAGCTCCCATGATTCCATTCACTGTCATTGTCCACTCCCAAGTATCTTAACACTTCACCTCCTCCAGCTGGTTTTCTCCACTCCAACCCACACCCCAACTATCCTGTCTCTTTGCAATGCTAAACCTAAAAACCTTGCTTTTATTTACATATACTCTCAACTCTCTACTTTCAAACACTCTCCCAAATGCAAACTCAAACTTTTGCAATTTCTCATTTGAATTTGTCATCAGTGCTGTGTCACCAGCAAACAGTAAGACACACAATACCTAGCCACGCCTTCCCTGACAGACTGCAAACATTAGCCCTTTCCCCCAAACTCTCTCATTCACTTCCCTCACTACCCCACCCATAAACATATTAAACAGCTAATGTGACATCACATAAATATAGAAATATATCAACATTAAATTTTTCTGCTTCCGGGGTCACATGGCCAATTGCTACACAGTCTGTTTATTGAAATCCAGTGCCATTTGCACTGTACTCAATCACAATTGTGACTGGTATATTTCAACTAAAATACTCAAGATTAACATATGTCTTGACAGCTAGAGAGGTCAGATGAAGTTTTCATAAGGTCTGTTGGTATTATACAAGTGTACGTACTACCTACTTTTCCTTTGACCTTTAAACAGCAATATTCTACCCCTGTTTCATCCCCTTCTGCAGAAAAAAATCTAAAACTTCTTTATCCTTTACAGAATGTTTTTATTATACTTTATTAAAGGAAATAACCAAAAAAATTATTACACTTTCCTCTATGTTGACGTGGGAGGGTGCTGTGTGGCTAGGGAGGACCTAAGCTGGCGGCAATGATGTTCCTTATCTATGCAAGTTCAGCATATAATATATACATTCATATATTTTATCCTATATAGTATATACACCTCATATAAAAACATGATTTTTTCTTCAAGGTGTGATTTCACACATATTTAACAGATTTCATGTTCTTAAATATATGTTTTTTGTTTACAGTTTATATATAAAAAGGAATTCATTTATGTGAATATATGAACTAAAATCTTCTTTTCACCAAATACACCAACACTAATACCACAGGTTTTCATTCTTTTATCCAGAGCCTAACAAAAATTGTGAATGTGTTCAAATGACATCACACCCAGATGATGTATACACACTCTCTTTGAAGTTCTGTGGTTAATAAATGCATACTTTTTCAGTTAAGGTCAAAATCTTCTGATGACATCTATGGGTAACTGGTGGAAACATCAGCTGGGATTCTAAACAGGAGTGGGAAAATCTAAATTGTCACATGAAAACAGAAGCAGGCCTATAAGGGTCATCGGAAGATGCTGAGAGCAGTTTAAGGATTACATATCCCCATACATTCCCTAATATACTACTATCACCATATTTAATAGTTACCTAAAATGTAAAGCTTAAATTGTTTTTCAACTGTCATTGTGTTCTCTTCACAGGAAACTAGCATTGCAGAACGAAATCACTCAAGATCCAGAGCTAGAAGCAATGTAGGGATAAAATACACTTATACCACATAAGTCTAACCTCTAATCATATAAAGATATTGGAAAGAAGTATGATAAACCGTTGTAGTGGCATAGAACACTCCACCATCCTTTATGTGGGCAAAGATTAACAAATTACTATCAAATAACTCAAAACTCAATAACTTGATAGAACACCATCTTGAAAGCATTATTAGTCTACCAAATGTTAAATTAGAAGTTCATGTGTAAAATATCTCTCTGGCCACCAGTAAAATCTACCGGATGGCAACTTACCAACATTTTTAAGCCATATTCCAACTTAAATTATATTCGAATTGGTAAACAGTTGTAAAGTTATGTTCCTTATGCTTACAAGGCTGTCTTTAAGAATTCCAACAGCAGTCAAGCTGAGAAAAATCATGTAGTATAATCTACAGCTGTGTATGTAATTCCAAGGAAAACACTACCAAAGGGAAGTGTCACCAATACATGTTTTCTTATAATTGAAATCATAAGACCCCAGATCTTTCGGCGTGACACTCCCACTTTTCTGACTTCTCCTTCATCCTTTCCTTACTGAAATAAAAAAGGAAACAATACTTGTCAAATCCTCATCATCTATAACTTAACTGTCAACATTAACTTAGTGAGGGAAAATTTAAGACAAATATTAGACCTGTCGCACGCATCCAAATCGATAATGCTTAAGGATAGTGTAGCCAAGGAGCCTTAACGTCCCTGTAAATTCACTCCAATATCAAGGAACAGCTACGCTCAATCGTCTCCCAACAACGTAGAACCACAGCACTAAAAACTTACGAAAGCTTCCTCCTGTCCATATTGTCCTACAGAGTGAACACGGTCAAGTCATAACACAAGACGTCCGCTGGTGGTGGCGGTTCGATAGTGCGGTAAAACAAACGCCTGGCGCGTGGCGGATGTAAATATCGCAACGCACAACTACTTTTCCCTGCCCCACTTCCTGCTGCATACATAACACCATTTTCCAAAGGGAGGATTGTCTTTTAATTATGATGAATGGAGGATGTACTTTCAGAGAATAGATGCGATCTAAATATATCAATTTCCGGTGCGTGCTCTTTCCAAATGAGTGAAGTCACTACATCGGGAACCGGATGTGGTATTAGATGTCAACTGTAATTACGAGGAAAATTATAAAAAACATGAGAGGAGTCATCCACATTTCCGTAGACCAAGTACAAAGCCATGTTATGAGAAGTACAGTAGTACAGTGCGCCTTAAACGAGAAAAATAAAATTACGCGAACCATCCAAAGAAAAGCAGGAGATAGGCTACACAAACAAACAAAAGTATGGTGAAGGCCTCAGTGGCAGTCTGTCAAAATGTCCTTTGTCATAATGTGTGTAAAATCAGTTTCTTTATTCCTAATTTATTTCGTTGCTTTTTTTTTAACCTTGAGTTGTGGGCTTCTGTTGCTGAAGTATGCGTGTTAAAACTCCAAGGCAATAATCCTTAGCTATGGTACACTCCTCTGCAACAACAGGAATCTGTATCACCATTGAGGGTGTGTATATTCATAGTTCAGCAGGGCAGTTACTCACGGGCTTCTTAACTTTGTCACCAGGGAACATTTTTCATAAGGGGAAAATCAATGACCATCCCTGCGTGCAATGCTAACACTGCTTCTAACACACATTCCGAATTCGGCTGGCAGCACCGACGCTCACTCACTCCCAGAAATAATTAACGAAAATCTACATACGGAAGATGACCTAATAGCACCTCTACCCCCACATGGACTCTGCAGCAGCGGGAAATATATCAAAATCGCCACGCTGAACCTCATACTCCAGAAGTGGGGCGCTCGACCAAAGCTGAACTTATCTCAGCCCTCCATCTCAAGGTATTTGTCAACCCAATAAATCACTAGATATAATGTAAGCAAGAACTCTAAAATTACACTTCAAACATAAAAGGATATGACCCATTATGAATAGCATTCCTTCTTACATGTGATCCTTCCCATGAGAGGATGACTTTCCTCATCTCTCCGATCCTATTGTTTCAATTTTCAAACTCCTTGTATAAAAAAAGGAGATTCACAAAGTTTGGACCGACAATTTTTCGCTGACAGTATCGAGAATTTTTCCATTGCGTCCATGTTATAGTCGGAGAAATCCGAAATGGGATAATTAATTATCTTTTTATTCAGAATATGAATTGTTTGGTAGTCACGCCAATCCATGGGCGTGTCTTAGAGGAGGCACGGGGGGCGACCGCCCATTTTGAGCTATATAGTATACAGTGCAATTACTCATTAATGATAATTTACATCTTTTTACAATCACTTTAACCCCTTAGTCCAACAAAAGGACAGATGAATGTATATGATTGTATGTACTGCATATTTAACTGTTTCCGTGATTTATATGAATGACCAACGAAGAAAAACACCTTCCTAAAACAATAAGTTTATGATAATGAGATTTTCTCTGTCTACAAGAGCACATTGATTTCATTCATCAAACAAAACTAGGGATCCTCCTTAGTGATCGGGGCCCTACGCTCTGAGCGTATAAGTAAGGGTCGACTCTAGCTGTAAATCACATTAGACAACTCCAGGATGTGATATGGCACTCTCTAGTTACTCATCATTTCCGGCGATGGATTTTTTTTTTCCTGCTATGGTTGTACAGCCGTACCTTATCCTACCCTGAAATTTACTCAGGGAAGAATAAAAAGGCACTGCCCTTTCATAACCAATCCCCCCAAAAAAATGAGATTCGTAAATACCTTGTGTTACAACAGCTGATCTTGTAGTTCCGTTATTAACTCAACTGCACTCAGGAACGGCAACATTCTCTACCCAGGCCATCGTTCGCGAACGTCAGTATCCAGTGGCACTGTAATTCGTACCCGGTAATCATTTTGAATGAGTGCACTCTATGGACTCATACTCCGCACACTGGCATCCCCATCAGCAAGACTGACAGCTTTAGGTCCCACTCGCACTCACTTTTGGTACAAAACTTACCCAGCTCTCATCCTAGGCCCAGCTCGTATCTTATGACTCTGAAATTCGCTGTGCCGTCAGACGGGGTCCTCAGGTGAGTTGTTGTTGTTTGATCTTAGTTTATGGTTAGAACAATGTAATAAAGCATTTAGTTTCTTATTTGACCATATGCACTTCAGCTTGAAGGCAGTTTGCAGATACCATATATGTGGAATAAATATCACTCAACCCATTTTGCATGCTTATTTTCATAATGAATGTTGGGAAAGATTTTTAGTTGATAAACTTACTATTTCATCCATTTTTGTAATTTTTCTGTTGCATTTTCTGCTTTTTTTTTATTCTTAAAGCAGTTTGTTCTTTACATGTTCACTTTGCTCCTTTCTGAGAGGCATATTAGCATATGAGAGAGCACTTAACTTTTTCATACCCATGAGGACACATCCCCTTCAACTACAGGTTGAACCTTTTTCCAGTCTCAACAAAAATAATAAAATGATTAGATTTAAATAAGACTTTCATGCATTGGGTTTTATTTTTGGAACAAATATTAGTACTCACTTATGATGGGGATACCGAATGTCTGGCAGCATGTTACAGTCTTGGAAGTCAGGTGCCAGGATTTGCCACCTTATTTACCATGTGGTAATGAGAGTGGACTGATGCAACTTTTGCTCTCTGCCCTTGTGTTTAGTGATATTTTTGCCATTTTGGTTATGGATGATATTTCTTTCTCTACTAGTAACTATTTACTATGGGTTTAAAGAAGGTGTCTCAGAAAGAAAAAGCCTGTATTCTTGCTTGGAAGCAAGAAAATGTGTCTACAAGTGAGATTTCAAGACATACTGGCAGGGCTAAGTTCACCATCCAGACACTAGTTTTCTTCCTTCTAACATCATCCCTCTACGAAAAGCTGGGTCTGGTCAACCTAGGAAGTCCAGTTGGGTGACAGATAACCTGATGAAGTGTGAGGCATTGAAAATAGTGTAATTGCAGCTGATGGGGTGTCTGATCACTTCATGGTGAGGCTAGGATGAAAATTTGTGGAAGTTTTAGATAATGAGTTACATAGAGGAAATGATATGGGTGGGAAGAGGATGGTGAAAGTGAGTGAGCTTGGTATTGTGGGAGAAGATACCATGAGAGATTGTGAGATGATTGGCAAAATGTGTGAGTGAATGAAACTAGGGGAGTGGTTGAGGATTGGGAGGTGTTTAGGGAAGCAGCACTTACGTGTGCAAGATAAGGATGTGGTACATGGATGGAATGATATGGGCAAATGAGAAAAAGGAGTGAGTTGTGGGATGAGGAAGTAAAGTTGATTGTGAAACATAAGAGAGAGGGCATGTGATTGGGAGATGTACAGGAGAAAGTGGCAGGAGTTTAAAAGGAAGGTGCAGGGACTGAAAAAGAGGGCAGATGAGAATTAGGGAGAGAGAGTATCAGCAGACTTCAGGGAGAATAAGAAAATGTGTAGGAAGGAGGTTTATAGTGTGAGATGAGCAAGAGAACGAATGGGAGCAGCAATGAAGGGAGCAGATGGGGAAGTGGTTACATGTAAGGAAGAGGTGAAGAGGAGATGGAGCTAGCATTTTGAGGGACTGTTGAATGTGTTGACTATTGGGTAGCAAATGTAGGGTGTTTAGGTTGGGAGGTATACGAAGTAAAAGTTTGATGGCAAGTGGTTTGGTGAAAAGGGAAGAGTTGGTGAAAGCTGTGTCTATGATGAAGTGTGGCGAGGCGGCTGAAGTGGATGGGATTGCAGTTGAATTTCTCAGGATAGGAGTTAACTGTTTTGTTCATTTAGTTAGTTAGAATTTTTGATGTATATATGGCTCATGGTGAGGTGCCTGAGGATTGGTAGAATGCCTTTGTAATGCCATTGTATAAAGGCAAGGGAATAAAATAGTGAATGTTCAAATTACAGAGGTATAAGTTTATTGAATGTATCGTATAAGTTATATAGGAGTGGTGATTGACAGGGCAGTGGCATTTACAGAGCATCAGATTGGGAGGAACAATGTGGCTTCAGGAGTGGTAGAGGATGTGTGGATGAGGTGTATGCTTTGAAGAATCTGTGTGAGAAATTCTAAGAGAAACAAAGAGATTTCTAAGTGGCATTTATGGATCTAAAGAAAGCATATGTGAGGGTTAACAGAAATCCTTGTGCAGGTTGCTACAAATGTATGGGGTAAGTAGAAAGTTACTAACTGTAGTGAGAAGTTTTCATTGGGAGAACACGGTGTGTGTGCTTGTAGGAAGGGAAGAGGATGAGTGACCCTAAGTAAAGGTGAGTGTGTATCAAGGATGTGTGATGTTTCCAGAGTGGTTTAATCTGTTAATGGACAGGATGGTGAGGGAAATGAATGTAAGGGTCTTGGAGCATCCTAGGGGTGCAGGGGCATGGAGGTGAATCATTTGCAGTTTGCAGAAGACAAGGTTCTGGTGGCAGACTCAAGAAAGAAACTCCAGAAGCTGGTGACGGAGTCTGAGAGAATGTATGAAAGGAGAAAGTTGAAAGTGATTGTGAACAAAAGTAAGGTTATGAGATGAAAGAGGAGGATGAAACAGGGTGGTTGGAGAGCAAGCTTGAATGGGGAAGACTTAGAGGAAGTGGAGCGCTTTAGATACTTGGGAGTGGATTTGGCAGTGGATGGTGTGAGTAGATGGAATAAAAGATGTGGTATGGCAGGGAATACAAAAGGAATGAATTGTGAAGAGGAAGAATGGGTGAAACATAATACTTTGAGGTGGTTTGGGCATGTGGAAAGAATGCAAGACTGGGAGTTTACAAGGAGAGTGTATGATAGTACAATGAAAGGGGTTGGTGTGAGTGGAAAACCACCTGTGATGTGGACAAATATGGTGGAGGAATACTGGAGAGAGAGAAATGGTGGAAGAATGTGTGGAATGGTGTATAGGAGTTCCCGGAGGGAACGGGCATCAGAGATATAGATGGATAGATAGACATAGACTGGTGATCAGTTTTGATAATACAGTGTCATAGGAAAGCTGAGATTTGAAAAGGAGAAGAATTAGAAATGTACTGAAATCTCTTGTAATTTGGAAGAAAGTGTGGTGTGCAAAAAACATGCATGATGGAGAGCTTGTCCCAGCTCTGATATATGTTTGTGAAACTTAAGTTTTCTTAGGTCCTGATATGTGAGTATAAATACTATAGAGAAGATAACTTGATTAGTTTTCTTGGGGTTAAGAATAAAGTAAAGAATGATGCAAGAGAGATATGTGGTGTTTACAGATCATTAGTAATGTAAATTGATGAAAACCTTTTAAGATGATAAGGCCATGCAGGATGCATAATAGATGAGTTGCTGAAGATATATGGCAATACAGTTGGAGGTACTTGGAGAAAAGGTAGACAATGAAAGGGATCGATAGGTGTTGAGTGAATTCGTTAGGGCTGTTAGGATTTCAGGTAAGGATGGATGCAGGAGGAATCATTTGTGTTTCTGAAGGTAGAGGTGTGAATATAGACTTGAGTCTTACTTAATGAATCAGTTTATAAGCAGAGTGAAAGATATTGGGGTAGTTATATTAGTATGGAAGACCTTTTCCAGTGTATGTAAGATTGTTGATTGATAGAGTGATGAAAGTGACTGAATGCAGGATAAGTGAGGAGCAAGGGGGTTATAGGAAAGTTAGGGGATGTGTGGATCAGATTTTTGCTGTGAGAATGACTGTAGAATAGTATCTAGGGAAAGGTAAGAAGCTCTATGCTACTTTTATGGATCTGGAGAAAGCAAATGACAGAGTTAAGTGAAATGCTTTTTGGGGTGTGTTAAGGATATATGGAGTAGGGGGACAATTGTTGGATGGTGTGAAAGCCCTCTTAAGAGGAGCAAATGCATGTGTAAGAGTGGATGGAGGGTTGAGTGAAAGTTTCGATATACACGCGGGTGCAAGGCAGGGCTGTGTGATGTCACTGGGGCATTTTAGCATATATATGGATGGAGTGATAAGAGAGTTGAAAGAAAAAGTATGGAGAGGAGGTGCAGAGTTGGAGTGTGATTGTGAGGTATGGTGGCTAATGACATCCCTGTGTGAGGATGATATTGCATTGTTTGCTGAGAGTCAAGAGGAGTTGCAGAAGGTTGTAAGTGTGTTTTATGATGAGTGTAAGCATAGGCAATTGAA
>JAUTYZ010110607.1:0-11479 GCA_032273725.1 Panulirus interruptus | reverse complement strand
TCTCTCTCTCTCTCTCTCCGTCACAACCGCAAAACCAAAGCCAACATTGGCAATATCAACATATGAGACAGAAAGCGCAGCTTCACAGCAGGGAACCTCAGCTGGAGGTCAGATGGACCGTATAAGACGGGAACCTCAGCTGGAGGTCTGATGGACCGTATAAGACGGGAACCTCAGCTGAAGGTCTGATGGACCGTATAAGACGGGAACCTCAGCTGGAGGTCTGATGGACCGTATAAGACGGCAACCTCAGCTGGAGGTCTGATGGACCGTATAAGACGGGAACCTCAGCTGGAGGTCTGATGGACCGTATAAGACGGTCAAATATCCCACCAGTCACAGGGAAATGTATCCAAACATATTCATCCAGTTCACTTCTAGGGAGGAGACTCTCCACTAATGTGGCATTACCTCTGAACCTTTGGGGCGAAAAGTGGCGTCTTTTGTTTAGTAGTTAAATGGCAACATGATCTGGTGAATGCCAATGATCCCAGGGATGACATGTTGTACAAATGATAATATGCTTATGAAAGATAACAATTATAACTATATTTTGATTGACGTCCATATGATATCTTTTAGTTAATATACTAATTAATATGTCAATTATCTAATCTCTTAAAAAAAAATGGTGATCAAAGCTGAGACTATATCGCTAAAGGTTTGTTGGTGTAAATACATTACATGTTCTTACATCCTTGTAAGGTTTGTTTACATGTTAAACAAAAACAAACCAACTCTTTGCCTGGTATGATAAGACGTTAAAAATTTCCTCCTGAAGTTATTGATAAGTTGTCGGCAAGTTGATGATAACAAACTGATAAGATAATAATTAAGGAAAAAGTGAACATCAACAAGATGTTGCCTGTGATGTTGGGGTGTTAGGATGTGGTGCCAGTGAGGTTGTGGTGTGAAGAATTATTACCAGTGATGTTGCAGTGGCACTGGTGGTAGTGGCTCCAGTGATGTTGTAGTGTGTGGTGTTACTGCCAGTAATATTTTCCTGGCACTTGTGGTAGTGGTGCGGGTGATATTGTAGTGGCTGTAGTGCCAAGATGTTGCAGTGGCAGTGATACCAGTGACACTGCAGGGGTAGTAGTAACATAAATGATATTGTGATGTTTTAGTGGTAGTGGCGCCAGTGATGTTGTGCTGGCAGTGATACCGGTGATAGCGCATGAGTAGTAGTCCCACGATGATGTTGTGATGTTGTAGTGGTAGTGGTGCTAGTGATGTTGTGGTGGCAGTGATGCGATTAATATCGTAGGGGCACTAATACCATCAATGGTGTGATGTAGTGGTTGCCAATGATACTTTAGCGGCAGTGGTATCAGTGATGCTGTGGTGGTAGCGATACCAGTGGTGCTGCAGGGGCAGTGTACGTCGATTACCAAAAGATTATGTTAGTGGAAGGGAACAAAGTGCTTTTGCCAAGGGAGCCTTTTCAGCATGGGTTAAAATCACCAGTGGCGTGCGGCAGGGGTCGGTCCTGGGACCATTGCTCTTCGTGATCTATGTGAATGACTTGCTAGAAGGATTGGAATCCTACTGGAATATGTTTGCAGATGATGTCGAGGTAATAAGGAAAGTAAAAGGCGAGGAGGACTGCATCAAGACAAATGGAGACCTAGAGAAACTCCAAAGTTGGTCTGAAACATGGTTGATGAAATTCAACCTTGGTAAGTGCAATATAGTGAGGATGGGACACAGTAAAAGAAGGCCTCAGTATGAATAATGCTTAGCAGGGAGTAAGCTGCAGTACTTTGTATGACAGAGGAACTTGGGAGTTGACATCGTCCCAACTTGTCGTCAGTGTCCCACATTAAGACAATAGTAGAGGAGACAATATGTCTGCTGGCAAAAGTAAGAACGACATTTTAGGACCCTTTCAAGAAAGGTGTCCTGGGGCAGTTATAAATAAGATATTTAGTAATCATCTGCTCTGAAATCAACTAACATTACAATGTCTTCGTTCAAGAACTAGAGAAACATCTTTTAAATAAAAGTAACAGTCTTTTTACAGTATTGTGGGGCTTGAAAACATTGGAACAGGTGTGAATGAGGCAAAAGAAAAGAAGCCAGTGGGAAAGAGGATGATAGCAATCTGTTTCCCTAGGTGACTGACATCACCTAGTTCACCATCTGCTTCTTTACAATATATGTAATATTTTGGAATGTAGAGGTAAATTAGTGACCTAAGACCCAGGTGGCTAACATCTCAGCTTGGCAAATACTGAATTATTTGAGATTTAGCAATTTGATGATTGATTGTTCTTGATTACAGAATCGGCTGAAGAGTTGGGTATCTGAGGGTTATTTAATGGTGATATCCTCTGACCTATGGAAACGTGCAATACCAAGGTGACTGTTCAAGGAAGGAAACCCACTCACTGGAATTCAAGTAAGGAAAGTAGTCTGAGGAATATTGTGAATTGTTTGGGTTCATGTATTTGTATAATCAGCTCTGAGGATCATAACTGATTTTGACATGGCTTTGCCAATTATTGAATCAATTGTCTTTTATTGAAGGCTCTTTGGTTTCAGCTAGTGCCTTGACAGACTCTATCTAATCAATACTTTTTTGTGTTGTCTTTTTTTATCACTGAATATGATCACATCATTCAGAAGTCTATTATCTACATACTTTTTTTTCTTATCTTGCAACTTCGTATTATTCATCCTTAAATGCCAGTACTTTGTCCATTATCATTCATATGTGCATTGTGGGCATCACCAGTGGTAAGTTCAAAGCTTGAAGGAATCATATTGTATAATTTCCTCATGTCTTTTACCTTCATCATTCCTCATAGTTATCAATTATGAGCATCCCTGCAGATTGTCACCGTACTACCATAGTACTTTGGATGGAAGGCTAAGTGGTTTCCTCCATTGAAAGACAAACTTGGCATTATTTTGTTCCTAGGTTTTTTAAAATTGCTGAGGTTTGTGGATGTCTACCTGTAAAACTACAGCTGTTATTTGTTTATCTCTAGGGAATTAAATAGAATTTTATATAACTTTTATGGCATGAAAGCAGGTCAGTTAGATTATTAGTGTAGTGCTTTTAATGCTTGCACTTTATATTATAAAATTATCCTGTGTCAACAGTTACTGGATGAACTGCAATTTCTTGCAGTTTTTGGCAGTTAGAACATCTCAGGGTTATATTATCTAGCTGTTCGTGGTGATTTTGAGTAAAATGGTAATGATGTCAGAGAATATTATATGGATGGTATAAGCTGAAATTCTTAGTTTTTCATTCATATGATAGTATATATAATTAGCTGAGTATAAGTAATGAATTTTAAAAATTTGTATAATCAGAGTAGATATCTTTCATCTTCACAGTTGAAATTCATGTCTATAACAGTATATATTGTTATTACGTAGGGAAATTTCTTTCACTATCTTAATGATATTAGGAATGATAGCATGTGAGGTGAAAGAATAAGTGTCTGTGATATAAACTGTCTCTCCTGTGTTGGTGAGAATGCTCCCAAAAATTCATACCATCCTTGCCAAAGCAGCAAGTCCTTAGTGTATGCAGCTGCAGAACTCAAAACTTTTGGTATAATATTCATCAATCAATGCAGATAATGAAATTATTTTTTTCTTCTTGAATCCAAAGTTTTTGATCATGATATTTGATAATCCACATGCTCTTTTGTGTTCTGTACATATTTTTCAGTTTCATTTGTGCTTCATTAGAGAATATTGGAAGACTTTCCTCCAGAATAATTCTATAACGGGAAAGACATGCTTCTCACTTTGTAATGTTTAATCAGCAGTTAGAGCAAGAAGGTGTAATTGATAGTTCACCAGTTTCTTTGATCATATCATGTATACTGTAAGTATGACAATATTATTTGGGATTGAATTTGCACAATATGGGATTCGGCTCCTCCAGTGTATAAGTTCAGTATCATCTTTTCGCAGCTCCCAAGTCAGTTCTGGTTTAACTTCATGGTATTCAGTGTATTTCCATGCATAATTGTTAATGGTGTTATAAGACTCCGCCTGGACAAGGTTACATTGCAAGTGAAAAGTCACTTTTGGCGAGACTGTATCATTGGGAGAACAGTCTCTTTAAAGAACTCACTCTAAAGTTTACATTTCTTTGCAACTGGAAGTAGTGCAGCCTTGGGCTGTAGAAGCCTTTAGAAAGGTCCTGGGTAACACCAGGACTCTTTCATAGAAATTGTTCTTGGGGTAATTATAAATAAATAAAAGTTCTGTTAATTGGGTTCAGGTAATCATAACTTAACAAAGTTCCAGTTTATTTTTTATTACTCAGGAATATTCATTTATTTTAACCCAAGAGTCAAGAATGCACATTGGTAGTAGATTACTTTCAGTCTTTCTCACGTACCACCATACCCTGATTTGCAATGATGTTATGTTCCTGGAACCTTCTTAGGAGTTGAGGTGTCGTAAAAGGAGCCATTGAAACCCAATGTATGAGGGATGTTATATTCCCGAGCAAAATTTTCCATGTCAAACTTTTAAGTATGGAATATACATGAGACCTTCTGTTCCCAGGACAGAAGGCTATTAAAAATTCAAAAAATACTTTAATGCTGTTAATTGATAGTGAATATCATGAAAAGTAAGAAAAATCATGTGATTTAAGCTTGCTTGTCATTGTACAGACATTTAAACCTGGTGTGGTGCTAATGCTCAGCATATCACTGGTTTGTTGACATTCATTGACACTTCTATCTTTGTCTCTTCTCTGCTTCCACCGGTGGATGACTGATATATAGAGAAATGTTTTTCAGTGCTGACAGTTCAACATCTACTGAATCGGTATCACTATCATAGTGCCCCAAAGACTATCTCTCTTTGCTTGGAGTGTACTTAGTGCTTATACCAGAGCCCTACCTTCCCCCCATAGTGTTATATGGGTAACTGGCACTGTAGGATTCTTTCCTACTGCTAACTGTAGTTGCTTATGACAAAAGGCATGTCTACATACTGATGAAATGCACCTTCCAGTTTAAATGAGGGCTAAAAATGCAGCCTATACAAGTACATCTAAAGAGGGCTAGAAGCAACCCGTACAAGTACAAGTAAAGCACCGACACTGTTAGCTGCACTACCTCGATCATGTTGAATGGCTAACTAATCAGAGTTTTTCTTGGTGCTGATTATAGTAGCTTCTGATATAAGACAGCCCTACATACCAGTAAAACATGCCTTCCAATATAAATGAGGGTGGTAAGGAACAACTTGTACAAGTATGGCTTGAATCTTGACACCATAAACTGGTCAAGTCCCCCTAAAGGTTAAATTGTTTCTGTTTTTGCGAGTTTTAGGTAGAATAATTGGGTCTTCCTGCTGAAACATACCATACATAATAGGATGAATTTTGGAAATATTTAGATTTTTCCAATGAATGGAATTATTTTTGGGGACAGAATTTACCTCAGATAGAATTTTTTATTTTTGCATTGAATGGAATTATTAAGGACAGGATGTATGTCAGATAGAATATCACCCATTAGCATAGCCTCCTTTTAAGGATGAAGTTTTAGTTTTCAAAACCTTTTTGTGGAGCATAGAGAAATAGTTTCAGTAGAGGAGACATTTCTTTGATGTCGAAGAGGAAGGTTGAGGAAGACAAGGCTGTGTTTTCTACTCATCTTACTTAAATCTGATATGCCAGGTAGATTTCAGGTAGAATTATTGTTGTGTACAATTTTGGTAAGTTGAGGCATGAAGTTTGCTGTGGGTTAATTTTTTTTTCAAAACTGGAAAGTTTTGTTTGCATTTGCATCATACTGGGATATGTCTGTGTAAGATAAGGTATAAGTGATTACAACTCAGACTCCATCATGATGCAGAAATCAATCTCCATCAGAAGTTTGTTTTGCGAAGTAGAATTGTGAAAGTTTTTTTACAGTGTTTTTTTAGTTCAGCTTTTGGCAATTTTTGATGAAAAATTAGACCTGAATATATAACCGGTAGTTTCATTTGTCTTCTGTAATTGTTATCTCAGGATACCCAGTATGTAGTGTGGAAAATATATATTTGATTAATTGTTTGTTGTGTAAATATTCCTTATTTTAGTTGTGAAATTATTGTCATGTGATTTAATGGAAAACATATATACTTACTCATAAAAAGTTGGTTGTAAAGTTTTTCATTCACTCATTTGGAGACCAAACTATAAACAGAGTGTACAGTTGAGAGATACTTCATGTATCTGTTTATCATTCCATTTAGCTATCTGACTGCCTTGTACCTTTAATTACTTTACCATTTACTTGTTGTGGAATAAGTCCATAGATGCACCTTTTTGGTGAATCAGTTTTGCAGAACTGGAGTCTCAGTTTCCAAACCCATAAGATGGCAAGAGGGCAGGGCTGCCCATTTCTTTGGGAGACTTTTTACCTAGCAGTTGAGATTAAATATTCTAATATAATTGATAAGAGTGATATGGATGTTTGAAGATCATTCAAAGATAGTCATTTACATATATTCACCTTACTTATCAGAGACAGTGTTGGTTTGAACCTTATGTGACCTCTATTAGAGAGCCTGAAGGAACTGTAATAAGATTCATGTCTTTAGTTTTTCTGTTGCCCTTTGTTTTGATAAGAATCAAGTCTAAAACTTTGCAGTATCATATATTATAGATGTGCTTGATAGGTGCCTTTTTTTCCCAAGGGATTTGACTTTTAGCCCAGTTTGGAATGGACTTTCGAAAGCCTTTCTCCCATGGATACTTATACTGCCTCAGCCTTGATAGGAGCTTTTGGACGTTTTACAGTCCTTTGGTCTTAGAGGAAATACGATTTGGCATTTTCTTCCAACAAGAACAAGCTTTGGGATCAGGAAGAACAGACGGTGAAACTTGTGCAGTGATGAGACAGAATCTTCTGAATTTCATCTTTTATTGGTAAAGATTGATCCAAACCTAAGGTTTCTTGCTAAAATTCTGAGAATATTCCTTTATTAATAGCCCTAAAAATATTTTAGCCTCAGGAACATCATTCTTTGTCTTTAGTTAGTTCATTTAGAAATTTTTTAACCTTACAGAAAATTATGTTGAAGAATGTGTGTTTGTTCATCTAACTCCTTTATGCCTTATCAAACAAAAAAATCAGGTTGGATCAGGGAGCTGGTATTCCTTTTACAACCAGGGCTGTCTGCTAAAGCCCTTGATGCAAGTGAAAGTGGCTTTTGCAGTAGCATTCTTTATGAATCTCATTGTTGAGTTCAGCAAGGAGGTCTGTGGCTTTTGACTAACTTCCTTATTGAATGCTTACTCTGCTTAGGGCTAATTAACTCGTTAATGTCTCCAGACAGATGTTTATGCGAGCTAAGCAATGCCTCTAGACAGATATTTATGCATTGTTTCACGCCTCGATTTCAAGGCCATGCACCGACCCAGGGTGTTGGATGAGGTGGCGGTGTTCATTAATTTTTCCCCATTGTCAGTCATCCTCCTGTATTAAGAAAGCTGTACAAATAAGTTGATGTATCCTTTGATTTTGTCTACCTTAGTGATTAAAGTTGTGCTTCTGTGATTTGTTTTTGAGTATGTACACAATTTTCATTTATCCAGATTTCGGTAACAAGAATTTGCCAAGAACCAGATGGCACTGGAATTGTCTTGGATGCCTCCTGGCAATTTTCCATAATCCAAACTTGGTAACACATGCAGGCTTGAAACAGTACAGACAATTAGGCAATGATCAAATAGTACTGTGCATGGATATCAAGCACTCTTTGTCCAGGCTTCATATGCTTTGTTTGCTAATGCCAACCATTTGGGACTAGCAGTGTTTTGGCATGAATGGTTCAAAGTGGTAGAGTAATATCTTTTTCAAAAACATTTTGTCCTCTGTGTGGAGGCAAATCAATTGCAATGTAAGTTTTTTGTGTATTTTATAATCGCAATGACTTACAGTCCCTTTCTACATGATATAAGAGAGGTGGGGCACATGTATCATACAGTAAACTGCACAAAGAGCCTTACACATTTGTACAAATCAACCTTCAACATTTTTAGTGAATACATGATTCATAAATATCAGTTTTGGGCTGTCCAAAACTTTCAGTATTTTCATGGTTCTATATATAGTACTACTTTTTAGGATCTCCCTTTCCCCAAAACAGCACTTGTCAAAATTTTTTCTTTAAGATCCAAATATAATTTTGTATTTTCTTTTTTGGGTCTTTTGTATCATTATCTAATTTTGTACTTAGGTAAAAAAAATCATTATTTTCAAGTAGTATTTAAGGACTAGGAAAACTTCACCCATTTTATGGTTTGAACATGTGAAAATGATGATTTTGTATGACCTCTTATACTTCATTTATACATTTTCAGGGTCAGAATAGCTTTTATTTCCAAACATTTCATGTATCTAGACTAATTTGAGCACCTTTTAGTCTTGGTATTTGGCATTTCAGCACTATCATCGTTGATGTATGAGAAATGTTTCTGTTAATGGACAACACATGAAACATATAAAGACACATTTACTAAGCCATCTACCTTTGATGTCTATCTATCTATGTTTCTGATGCCCATTCCCTCTAGGAACTCCCATCGAGGTGGAGCCCATGGTAAAAGAGTCTCCGCTTATCCCTGTCCTTCCATGCCTCCCTTGCATACACCATTCCACACATTCTTCCCCCATTTCTCTCCCTCTGGTACTCTTCCACTCTATTTCCCCATGACACAAGTGGTCTTCCTCTCACACCAACCACTTTAATCATATTATCATACTCTCTCCATGTAAACTACCCATCTTGCATTTTTTCTACATGCCTGTTGATGTTAGTCCATAAATTTTTGAAATAGGCATGTTTAGCTAAAAAGCAAGCTGGTATGCAGTCAGCATCATGATGAGGTACTCTAAGGGAAGTTACTTGCTGGTTAGCTAAAACAGTGTGTCTAAATTAGAAGAGAATTTAAAAGACTGGTAAGCTCTCCATGGCTGGTCATTTTAAAAAAGGTAACATCTGTTTCATACTTCGACACATTTGCAAGTTGCTCTACTGCCTTTATCTTTCAAAGGTCATAGGTATATACCTCTACAATTCATTTACTAAGTACAGGAGTTTTCTTGTACTTTATAACAAATGTTAGGTATGAACTTAAAAGTTCATATATATGTGGGGGGGAGTAAGTGAATATTAAGATGTAGATTTTATTTCTTGAGACAAAATGACAGGTAAAACTCATATGGGCCTTGTTACATACAAACTGCAAGTAAGTACATTTTCAACCACATTAAGAAAAGCCAAATTGTTTTTTAAATACAGTATTATAATCATAAAATTTTAGTATGGTATTGGATAATTTCTTGTTTAAACTTGTTCAGAAGTTTGACTCAGTTTGTTAGTTTATAAATTTTAGAATAAAAGGAAATATCTTTATTTTGTATAATCACATGTAATAACAAAAAATATGATGTTCAAAGAACAGATGTAATATTAGCCGACTTGGCAAATCCTGCATGGTCATAAGGTATATGGTTAAACAGCACTAGACCTAGGACATTAAAAAGCAAGAACTAACAAAACTAAAGGGAAATATGTAGATTAATTAGTAACTAGTTTAATGGACTATACAAAATGAAAAAAAAATCATAATCATAAATACATAGAAAATAAAAATACATAATAAAATGATGCTATGAATATAGCATGATATATGTCCCTGGACAGTGTGACACATTTGGATGCACAGGCAAGAGTAAAATGTTAAGGTTATTGTTTTATGTATCAACCAAATTACAATGATATTTTTTCCTGAATGAAGTTATGCTGCTGAGAACACTAAAGTTTGTTACCTTGGTTAAAAATGCTTTTTCCTACTTTCATCCAAAACATTTACCTTCATAAACATTGTATTTAAGATACAAAGTTTCCAATTAAAAGATTTGAAATTTTACCTCCAAGCAGAAGATTTAGAATTTCATAATTACTGAGCTCTCAAATGACCCTTTTAGTATGGTTAAAAATGCCTATTGCTACATTCATTCAAAACTTTTACCTTCGTAAACATTGCATTAACATTGTGAGTTACTAATTGAAAGATTTGGAATTTCACTAACAAGCAGCAGATTTTGAATCTCCTAATTATTGAGCCCTCAAATATCATTTTAGTATGCAAATTTTATGTAAAAGGAATTGATGACCAATGAGATAATTAACATACAAGTCACATACTGGTTCATACAGTTAAGTAAGCCCTTAAACATACATTTTTCTCTTAGCACCTCTGAATGGCCACACAACTTGGTCTCTTCCATGTGGGGACCTTCCTTTACAGAATAACTCTGTGAGAGGGGTCACTTTTAGGAAGCAGGCAAAGCTATCATTATATATATAGTTGATACTTTTGAATCAGGCTGATGATAAGATCATGGAATAGTTTTGGGCATGACTTATGGACTTTCTCATGATACATCATGATCATGTATGCACACATTGCACTGAAGGAGTTCCATCTTCACCCCAAAGCATCATTCATTCAGTCAACAAATTTCACTGTATAGGTAGGCTGAGTCACCAGCTTCTTTAAAGTTACAATTTGCTTTTATTCTGACATTATCAGATTCTTTAATTGACAAAATTCATGGTAAAGCCAGCCAAATGTTTTAGGCTCTACTGACCATTTACTGCTCGACTCCATTTACAAGTTATGCCTAAAGTACGATCTGAAACTTGGAAAGATTTGTTTTATGCACAAAATTGGTTTTTCTGCCTGTCTATTGTCATTTACTTCATTTTCATTTACAAGGGTGGATGAAGAGCATTAAGACATTCACCATTTGTTGAAATAAATTCTGCAGGACTGGGGGTCCCTTAGCTTTAGTCGTAAAGCTTGCCAAGGATGGGGATGCTTATTCAACAAATTCCCAGTTTCACATACTTTGCCAGAGACCTGTATCTCCCTGGGTTTCAGTACCTCAATTAGAATCTCAATAACTACCCCCAGAACCTCTATAGACTATAAAAATTAGTTTTAAAAGCTATTCCAAATCAATAACTAATTGCCAAATGATGTTCCAGACTTCACTATAGTATGTCATCCAACTCTGTACACATTGCAAACAAGATTCTTTATGTAATGTAGTAAAATATGGCACTCTTTGCCAGTTCCCTGAGGCAAATTTTGGACTTTATAAATGACTCTACCAGTGTGGCTTCACAATACCTACAAATATGTGATGCATAGAATAATGGTACACATGAAGCATAAAATAATATATGTTTAATAATTCTGGCATATTTATATAAAGAAATATAATTTACCGGTACATGGGTATAATTGCATGGCACTGCTTACAATTCAACACTACTGTTTGTTGCATCTTTCTTTTCTTGCAGAAACTAACATACTAATAAAGCTTAACAATACCAACATATATGTGGTTCACAAAATAATGATGCAGAATTAATATAAATAACTCATTTTCATAAAAAATAAACATCGGTGGGTATAGGTTGTTCTGAC
>JAUTYZ010110385.1:777-11482 GCA_032273725.1 Panulirus interruptus | reverse complement strand
ATCCTAGTGCTGTCACTAGGTACCCCTGTACAATAATACCAGAAGCATCTGGCAAGTGGTGCGAGTACATATATATAAATATTACAAAGCCCGCACAGTTGCACTCCTATTGTAAGCATATGCCACTAACTGACTGTGCCTCACGTAGGATAACACGTTTCTTGATTGATTGTTTGAGCTTTAGTCTTATCACCCGCCGAGTCATTTAGGCCTGACGAACATAATCGACTGGCATTGATAGGCATGAACCCAGTCAAGGAATCTAGATAGTCTAGCTTCCTTTCCTAAATCCCAAACAACTATCCAACCTCAGGAGTCGGGTAATGCGCCGCCGCATGCAGTTGCATTTACGAGCCGCTTCACGTGTTCAGTTTTGTGTAAGCCAAAAACTGCGCAGTTAAATTTGAGCGTGATGGAAAATTAACTGCAGTTCTGGCTTGCATAATTAAAACTAAATGAAAAATTATGATTTTTGAAAAGTTAGTTGCATTCATCGAGAAATCTAGGAGTTAGGAGACAGGTGGAAGGATGCACAAGCTATTTTTTATTGAACGTTATTTTCAGTATATTCCTTTGAGTTTGTGGTTCGTGTATTTTATTGTGCTGTTGAAATGAATATCTTTGTGTATATAAGATTTCCAAATTTTGCAATTGGTCTGTTATTGGGTATGACTGTGCTGGATAAGGATTTATGTTGTCTCTTGAATGAGTATGTTTATAGAGGTTTTAGTTTCTGGAGTTTGATTTTTAGTCCAATTCAATATTAAGATTTCCAGGATGTTTGGTTTGGTCTTTGTTGGTCTGAGATGTTGAGGATAGATGGTGGTGTTGGTGTTATTAGAGGTGGGTAGGGAATTTATAAGTTCAGTATTTATTATATTGTTTCTGAGACGTGTGGAACATACAGTGTAAGTGGATCCCACTTAAGAGTATATACATGCAAAATGAATACGGAAAATAAATCTATTGGATGCAGGAGAAATATCTCTGAGGTGGAGAAAGAATTTATCTCATTTTCCCTACAGCTAAGAAGGGCGAAGAGGCGGGCTGGAATCCCCCCCCCCCTCTTTCCTCTCTTGAATTTCAACTTTTAAGACAGAACAGAAGAGTAAACTAAGCGACGAGTGCTCATCCTCCTTAAAGGCTAGGCTGGGATTTTTATGTTTAAGAATGTGACCTAGATGAGAAGACTGGAAAGATAGGTAGTATGTCTGCAGAAAGGAGCAAGGATGTTCTGGCTCTGTGTGAAACAAAGCTCAAGGGTAAAAGTGAATAATGATTTGGAATGTCTTTGGGCAAAAGCTAAGGAAGTGGTGGCACTACCGGTCAAGCAAATGTGGGAATGTGTGAGTGTGGGGAAGTGAGTTCCAGAGCGGTGTGGGTAAAAAAGAAACTGGGTTGCAAGAGATGGGTGATTATTAGTGCTCATGCACCTGGCCATGTGGAGGAGGATGAGAGACAAGAGCTTGGAGAGCAGCTGAGTGAGTGAGTCAGCAGTTTTGTTGCTGGAGATCAGGTATTAGTGTTGGGTGATTTAAATGTGAGAATGAGTAATGAGGCAATTGAGGGTATAACTGGGTAACATGGGGTATAGTGAGGTGAACAGGAATGGTGAACAGCTTGTGGAATCGTGTGCTGAAGGACTGGTGATTGGGAATACCTAGTTTAAAAAGGACATACATACGTATACATGGGTGAGTAGGAAAGATGGTGAGAGGGCATTATTGGATTACATACTACTTGGAAAACATGCAAAAAAAGAGACTCAGATGTCAATTTGTTGAGAAGGGCAGTTGGTGGGATGACTGACCATTACCTGGTGGAGACAAGGGTGGAGATTTGTAGAGGCTCTTGGATAACATAAAAAAAAATAAAGCATAAAACGTGGTGAAAATAGGTGAGCTTGGAAAAGAGACGTATGAGGAAATACCATGAAAGATTGGGTGCAGAATGGCAAAAGGTGAGAATAACTGAAACAAGGGAAGCGGGTGAGTGATTAATGGGATATATTTAGTGAAGCAGTGCTAGTGCGTGCAAGTGAAGTATTTGGATGATGAAGCAAAGTTGCTAGTGAAAGAGAAAAGAGAGGTGGAAGGGGAGTACTTACAAGGAAGGAGTCTAAATGGTTGAGAGATGTACAAGAGAAAGTGGCAGGAGGTCAAGAGGAAGGTGCAGGGCTTGAAAAAGAGGGCAAATGAGGGGTTGGGAAGCGAGATTCTCAGTAAACCTCAGAAAGAATAATATGTGTTGTAAAGAAGTTAACTGTGAGAAAAACAAGAAAACAAATGGGAACATCTGTGAAAGGAGCAAATGAGGAAGTGGTAATAGGCAATGGTGAGGGGAGGAGGAGATGCACTGAGTATTTTGAAGGATTGTTGAATGTGTTTGATGATAAGTTGTCAGATATAAGGTATTTCAGTCAGGGAGTTGTGTGAAGTGAGAAAATAATTGGCAAGTGGTTTGATGAAGAGGTAAAAGATGGTGAAAACCTTGTCTAAGATGAAATGTAGCAAGGTGACTGGAAAGGATGGTATTGTAGTTGAATCTCTTAAAAAAGAAGGTGACTTGTGTTGTTGATTGGTTAGTAAGGATTTTCAGTGTATGTATGGATCTTGGGTAGGTGCCTGAGGAGTGGTGGAGTGCATGTAAAGTGCCACTGTATAAAGGCAAGGGCAACAAAGATGAGTATTCAAACTACACAGGGACAAGTTTCTTGAGTGTTCATGGCGAGTTGTATGGGAGAATGATGATTGAGATGATGAAGGCATATACAGACTGGGGAAGAGCAATGTGGTTTCAGGAGTGGTAAAGGATGTGGATCAGGTGTTTAACACTGAATAATGTGTGTGGCACTTATGGATCTGGAGAAAGCATACGATAGGGTTGATGCAGATGCCTTGTGGAAGGTCTTACAAGTGTATGGTGTGGGAGGAAAGCTACTAGCAATGAGAAGTTTCTATCAAGAGTGTAAGGCATATGTACGAGCAGGGAGAGAGGAGAGTGAGTGGTTCCAGGTGAAGGTTAGTCTGCACCAGGGGTATGTAATGTCATCATGGCTGCTTAATTTGTTTATGGGAGGTAAACACAAGTGTTCTGGAGAGAGGGGCGAGTATGCAGTATGTAGGGGATAAAGGGGTCTGGGAAATGAGTCAGTTGTTGTTTGCTGATGACACAGTACTGGTGGTAAATTTGAGTGTGAAGATGCAGAAGATGGTGACTGAGTTTGGGAGTGTGTAAGAAAGGAGTAAGTCAAGAGTACATGTGAATAAAAGCAAGGTTATCAGGTGTAGTAGGGCAGAGGGACAGGTTTGTTGGGGTGTGAGTCTGAATGAAGAAAATTTGGAAGAAGTGAAATGTTTCAGATACCTGGGTTTTAACATGGCAACAAATGGAACCAATGAACCCTAAACTGAAAATGTAAGAATTTTACTTTTTATGAAGTGTAAGGAAAATAATAAACCATATTCTATAAAATATTTATCAAAAATTCATATCTATTTCATTACCAAATATAACTTTTCAATATATCATACAAATATGCAAACAATTACTCTAAAGAAATAAGGCCTCCTGATAAACATACAGTTATGAAGTGAATGGTGGTACCTCTGAGATAAACAACAGTTTAAAAAGAAGTTGTCACACAAACTTCATATATGAGGCCTTAATGCCACTATACTTTCAACCCATTACACAATTTGATAATAAATAAACAAATGTGTATGCATAAGCACACAGTTCAGCATGAAAAACTCCAAAAACAAAATTGGCATTGTATGTTGAAAAGTCTAATCACAGTACTTCATATCAGCTGTTCCATTCTACACAATGACTACAGTTCAACATTTAATTGCTAAATTCATTGGAATGTGTGAATAGAATGAAGGGTGCTTTGGCAAGAGTACCAAAAGGGGGAACTGACAATAAAGAAGCAAGAAATGTAATAACTGAAAACAAAACAAAAGTAAAAAAGTAAAAAACTGAAGGACAGCATGGAGTTTTCAGAATATGTACCAGATCAACAATGCTGCTTCACTTTGAATGTGACCAAAGAAAGGAGCAATCAACATGATAAAAAGCAAGCTCTTAACTTCTCCTATGGTGGTTCCCCTTAACTCACCAAATCAATCATTCCAGAATCTACATTTGTGACTACCAATTCCAGGCAATCCAATTAAGTCCAATCATCAATATCTAATACCTTACTAACTGTTGGAATGTCACATAAATTGATACTTTTCACATAAAAAGGTAAAAGTATTATCATTCCTTGCTTAAAACCATAAATACTAAAATACATTTGTCAGTTATTGAAAAATAAATAAATTAAGGCCATACTGAATACAGTTTATCCACATGACTACAACCCTCTATTTGATATGAATGAAGCAAGTGCCAGTAATGTGCAAAAGCCAAAACTGTCCCAAGCCATGGTTCAGTAAAATAATTCATTCATTAAGCATCTTCCAACTTGCCTGAATGCATGAAAGAGCATATATGATGAAAATACATAAAATGATAAATAAGCAGAGAAACACACTCAAAAAATTTTGGTTATTCTTATTCTGGAATGAAACTGACAGAAAAGATCACGGCATATATATTTAATAAAACATAAGATGAAAGCAAGCATAGAAGGATTATTTTTCTTTTAATAAGAGAAAAGAGGAATCAGGAATATCATGAAGGCATAAAAGGATTCTTTAAGCATCATAGGTAGTTGCAGAAACGTTGCCACCTGTCCCAGTCCAGTTAGTGTGATGGAATTTACCAGGTGAATCAGCCAGTTCATAGGTGTGAGCTCCAAAGTAGTCACGCTGCGCCTGATAAAGATTAATACATGAGGATTTTCTTCAATGCACTTGGCAGTGAAGATCAATTTCAAGGTAACCATGATTAAACTTTTTGGATACACAAATGCTTCTCCTACCTTAGTGGCTTCATTTGTTTACTTCCACTCTCTAGCTGTCACATTTAATGTACTGAAACCAAAACATACCATCCATGGCCAAGCCACTGAAACTACATCATCCTAATGACAACATGTCACTCCCCTTATACCCAGGTGATCTAATTCATTCTATTCCATGTAAGCCTCTCAAACTCCTGAATGTTCAAGTCACAAACTCCCAAATGGTAAAAAGTATCAATCTCGAACATAAATATGATTGAGTAACAAACACTACATATACAACTGTAAATAAGTCAGTGCTGTCTAGTTGTACGATCAAACTTAGCTCCTCTGCAAGATTACTCTCCCCATTTATATGATTTCTTACCTGAATGAGGTTGGCAGGGAGCACAGCTGACCTGTAGCCATCATAAAAGGCAAGTGCAGAACTTAGAGCTGGTGTAGGGATGCCAAGTAGTGCTCCTTGGGCCACAACTGCACGCCATCCTGACTGACATTTGCCTACAGCCTCTTTGAAAAAGTCATCTAACAGAAGGTTGGTCAGTTGAGGATTCTTGTCAAATGCTTCCTTAATCTTACCCAGGAAGACACTGTAGAAACAAAGAAACAAATTCATTTACAATTTGGTATATGATGGAAATTTAGAATGTAGTTCTGACATAAGAAAAATGCAAGACAGAGAACTGAAAGCCTAACCTTACCTAAGTGGAAGTCTTCAACCGTTGTGAAATACAGATATGCTCTCAAGGGATAATCATACAAGTCTTGTTGTGAAACTAATGTTCACCTAACATAACAAAGAATTCACAATGTGAGAAGAATATTCATTACCTGAATTAACTGCCTTAATCTGAACTGAATATAATGGGAAGGGGACATTTTATAAAGCCTTTGGTCTCAATAATGCTTTTATTGATGCATCAATTTATCTACGACAGCTTTTGTTAAACTTATTTCCTGAAGGTATTTACTTCATCAAAAGTTCATGGTTTTCCTGAATAAACCTAAGCCAAAGGCTACAAAGCCTGCACATACCTTCTGATAATGCAGCCTCCCCGCCACATAAGAGCAATCCCACCATAGTTCAAATTCCAGCCAAACTTAGCTGCAGCCTCCCGGAGCAACATGAAACCTTGGGCATAGGACACAATTTTGCTAGCGTAGAGAGCCTGAAATATTAAATTAAGTTGTTCTTTATGTTGCATGGTACACTGACAGGTATCCTAATTAAAAATTTACACTTCCACTATGTATACTTTTCTAAGGAAGATAAAACTTAAATACACACACACACACACTCACACGAAAGATAATCAGACAGCAAATGGATGACTTCCTAATGAGGAGAAATTATCTAAATGAGAGGCAACATGGTGTTAGGGAAAGACCATGAGTAACAAACCACATATTTTTCTATAAGAGAGTGAGCTCCGTCTTAGACAAAAGGGAAGGCTGAGTGGATTGTTTGTTTCTAAATTATTAGAAAACATTTGACAGTGGTACATGGGAGCTGATCATGATTCTGGATCACCAGGCAGGAATAAGGGGTAAACTCCTTCAGTGGATAGCAAATTATCTTCATGGAAGGGAACAAAGTACATATATCAGAGGAGCCTTCTCCAAATGGGTGGAGGTCACCAGTGGAGTGCTGCAAAGTTCTGTTCTGGGACCATTACTCTTCTTGATCTTAGCAAATGTCTTGCCTGAAGGTATGGACTCCTTTGCAGATGATGCAAAGCTTATGAGGGAAGTGAAAGGTGAGCAGGATTACATCAACTTGCAAGCAGACCTAAACAGACTTCAAAATTGGTCTAATACACGGATGATAAAATTCAAACTGTGCAAATATACGTACAGTAATGAAGATGGGACAGAGTGAAAGAAGGCCTCAATATGATTATCATCTAGCAGGAAATAAGCTTCACGATTCTGTGTATGAGAAGGGCTTGGGAGTTGACACTTTCTCTAACCTGTCACCAGAGTCCCACAATGAGGGAATAGTAAAGGACACAAACTGTCTGTTAGCAAATATTGGAATAGCTTTCAAGTATTTGGGTAAGGAAATATCTAGCAAGCTGTTCATATCCTACATAAGGCAAAAACTAGAATAAGCTTCTCAGTCTGGTCATCAAACCTAAAGAAACACTCAAAGAGCTGACAGAGAAGGTCCAGAGGAGGGCAATAAAGATGGTGCTAGAATTAAGAAAGATAAGTTACTCGGAAAGGTTAGATGCCTTAAACTTGCCCACTATGGAAGACATAAGAGTGATGGGTGACCTGATTGCAACCTTAAAGTTTTCTAAACCAGACTGATGATGTCTACAGTGAAGAGGGCAACCCAAGGAAAGAACATGAAACTCAGGAAAAATGTTAAAAAAGATGTTATTTAGTACTTTTATAGTCCTGTACGAGAGAGGTGGATAAATGGAATAAACTGGAGGATGTGGTAAATGCGGATGGCATACAAAAGTGTAAAAGGTTACAAGACAGTAGAGAATGTTCAAGAGATGGGACCCCATGAGTTAAAACTCCCTCCCCATAAAATAAAAATAGGTAATTAAAAAAAATTACACTCACATATGTACTCCCTCCCCATAAAATAAAAATAGGTAATTACAAAAAAAAATTACACTCACATATGTACACATACATTCTAACTCAAAACTGTATGCTCACCTTTCGGATGTTTTCAACAAATTCCTCTTTGTCACCAGTATAGGTAGTTTCTCCAGGACCTTCTAAAACATTACTAGCTTTCACGCGCTCATCCTGCATGACAGATTACAAATATATCTGTATAAACCAAAAAATATGGATATTGCCATTTACATTATTCTAACAAATATACATATAATTTGAAGAATATGATTACTTGGAATTAACATTCATTCAAAGATCTTAACTGACACATCAAAACCTAATTCATAAGTGAACAACCTTTGATCAAGAAGCTTTAAAGAACTGTTATATTAATCACACTCTCACCTTTAATGATGACAGGCAACGAGCAAACACAGACTCAGCAATAAGTGTGGTTGGAGTACCATAGTCAAGTCCAGAGATTGCTGTCCACTTGCCTGTGCCTTTCTGACCAGCAGCATCCCGAATCTTCTCCACTAATGCAGAATCTGTCAATAAGTATAACAAATGTTTTAAACTGGCTAACAATACTTTCCAATACCAGATTCTCACATAATCTTCCAAGCTAACATAAGCACTTCTTAATTTCTTATTTTGCTCATGTATTTGATTAAGCACCAGTGACTGGTCTTCATTCACACCACTTTCAAACACACAATGATTTCAATGCACCCAATCACAATTCATTCCTTCGGCATTTCCATTTGAAATATCTACTTCTTCCTGTATCTCCATGTATACTTCAGTACTATGTATTTTCTATATCAACATATATCTACCATATGCTCAATACAAACACACCTATCTACTATATGCTTAATACAATCAAACCATCTTAATTGACTTTCGTCCATGTGCTTTTCAAAAAAATTTTCATACCACATATCCTTCTCACATATTAAATCTTTCCTCCATTTATTTTTCCAATTCTAACTAAACTAAGAAGCTCATCTACCTCTAAACTAGAGAAACTACTCCATCATTCAAGCTTCCGATGTATTCTACACTTAGATTCTTCCCATTCGCCTGAAATTAGAATGTACCTCAAACTTTTCTTACTTGCAAGACAATCTTCAATTTCAGCTTTCCTATTATCATTCTAGCTGAACATCACTACAAAATACCTACACTGAGCCACTACTTACAGTTTTAGTATTCAAACTAATATTACATTGTGACAGCCCATCTCTTTCAAAAACTATAGTCTTACCTATATTTATTTTGGACACACTTCTACACATATCACCAAAGCATCCTATTCAACTCCTCTGATTAAACAAAAATAACATCATCATCATTACATAACAACTCTGACTAATTCCATTTTTTTTCTCTAAGGTTCAGCAATACAGAGCTATCAATCAACCTCACTCTCATCTTTCAAAATGGCCCATTCAAAAATATATTAAACAACTAAAGTGACACTGCATAATCTTGATGCACTCCTATCACTTGCAAACACTATCCATTCTATCATTAACTTGCAAAAATCATAACTTCACTATAAAAGCCTGAACAGCATTCAAAGTCTTCCATGAATAACTTCACTGTAAACCTTTTCTAAATCCATAAATGCCAAAGACCCTTTCTTTTCTTTAGAACTTTCTCCATTACTTGTCTCAGTGCAAATATCTGCTCTACACATATCTACCCTTCAAAAACCAGCTACATTCTTCACCTAGAATCTTGTTAACACGAACAGTTATAATCCTACAATACGATATGCCAACTGTGGTCAGAAGATACTCCTTTGTAATTCTTATAATAATGTATATTCCCCTTACCTTTATACAATGGAACAATTACTGCCTTTAGCCAGTCCTCCAGCACACAATCACTTTTCCATGCTTCCACACTCACTTTCCAATCTCTAACAGCAGTTTCAGCTCCAGTCTTCACTATCACACTCAAAACTATTTATATCCTCAGCTGTTCCATTCCTCAAATGCATTATTGGTTTCCTACGTGAATAGCCCTAATCTTAGGGAAGAGATGAAAAAGTTTATGTAGGAGAAATTTAAAATAACTAACAATAAAGCATACTTACCATCAGTGTCTTTGAACTTCAAGATATTTGCAGTAATTTCAATAAGAAATGAGTCAAGTTCTCCCTTATTCCATTCCGTGAAAACCTGTGAAAAATAACAAAATAATTTCAAAAAAAGTTTTTTATAAAGTAATAACATGTGAAATTAATACAATCATGTTTCTAAAAAAAAACTTTTTGTCACTTGATCAGCAAGCATCTCTCTACTTAGGAAAGAGCTTGGATGAGTATGTATGAAGAAACTGGCATTGTTTGCTGATACAATGAAGATGTTAAAGGAATGACTGGGGATTGGATGCAATGGAAACATATTGTGTATGGAGGTGGTATGAGTGGAGAAGTTAGTCTCACTTGACAAATCAACTTAAAGTGTAAAGTGAAAAGGTAAGGAGTACTTTTATAAGTGAGAAAGTCTAAGTTTCACATCAACACACTAGGTATAGGTTAAGGATGTGTATGAGTGATTTTAGATGCGTTATATACCTGGTCCATCCCATACAATTAGAAAAGGGGTTGATGATATACTGATAGCTGCTTTTGCCATTTTCTTATACTTCAGTGCGTAAAATACTCATTATGTAGGAATTCACTGTCATATATTCTCAGTTTGTGCTAAAGGTCTATTCATCTAATACATCAGGGCATGATTGCTATTCATCATAGCTTAGTTAATCAAATCATGTAAACCGAAAATCTTTTGTTTATGTTAAAGATGCAAATGATGCTAAGATCACTGATTGCACATGGTCTCGCTAATATTACCTATAAATTTTCTTGTAATATTTCTTAAATTAATCTAAAGAAAATAACATAACTCCCTAACAGGATTGATTATAAAAATAGTTAAATGAATGACTAATAAATTTAAGCAAAATATTCCCAACTATTCTGCTGGGCCTCTCACACCTAAATGTGTTTAGTTGTAATGTGGGCAAGCATTTTTGAAAAAATGCAGTACAAATCCAAACACTGACACTAATAATAAGGTGATATGGAAAAATACTTTGTGATTCAACAGCAATTTGGTAGCTAAAAACCTGGTGAAAATAATACCTTGCTCATCTCATCACAGTCCATTCCCAAACCAGACTTCATAAGATGGTAGG
>JAUTYZ010110163.1:0-11484 GCA_032273725.1 Panulirus interruptus | reverse complement strand
TCTCTCGCTCTCTCTCTCTCTCTCTCTCTCTCTCTCTCTCTCTCTCTCTCTCTCTCTCTCTCTCTCTCTCTCTCGCTAGACCATCTATCTTTCACTAATGGAATTGCTTCAGTGAGGACTTTTTTTTTGTAATTAAATCTTTAATTGAAAGAAATAAGGAATTTGCCTACCAACCACTAGATTTCCTAAGCCAGGAATTTTTTTCCTCAGACCAAAAATGTTCAGCCGTACGCTTGTCTCCTAACGCAGTGGAACTTTTATGTATAACACAGACATCCTCAATCGTTTTCTTTCCATATCTGCTCAGAACTGCCCTAGGATTTGAAAAACAAATCTTCAGTTCAACTCAAACTTCTAACCTTCCTTGGCAACATGTGTGCTTTTTATCTGCAACCACTGTGGTAGAATACTGTATGCAACACACTGGAAGTCAGCCCTGCTCTCTTGTTATCACAAATTTCATCACCACAAATGGAACTGTGGCCAAACTGGGTCAAGCTTCCTTGCGAAATTTTTTGACAGAAAGATTTGGTGGGTAACTAATTAGGGTAGACGAGCAGAAGGGCTATATATTTTGCCGTATCACGTCCTCTTACCTGTCCTAGGTAATCCTGCATAGCAGCACAGCTTTTACGTCAAGACAAATGGCAGTTTCGTTAAAGTTTCCATACGTAGAAAAACAGTTGTGTATGTACAGCACATGGCGACAATGAACAACCAGATAGAGCTTAAGTTAGTTTCAACATAACGAGACCACAGCGTAACACAGCTAACCATCATCGCTTGTCATATAAGATATCACTTCAGGTAACACTATATATTTTTTTTCTTTACGTGTTGCTTATCTAGGACTTGGGGATGTATGTAAAAAGGATGAACATTAGGGAGCGGAATTCTCCAACATTACTTCCCTAATGTCTCAAACATTTTTCTTCCAGGATGGGCGTGGAGACGTGGTTGTTGTTGGTGGGCGTTGTGGTGTTAGGGGCGTGGGCGTACTCCAGGTGGCGCCACAGCTATTGGTCCTCCAGGGGCATAAAAACCCCTCCCTTCCTCCCGTTCCTTGGAAACATACACAAGCTATTTTCCAGAACTCAAGGACGATGGGCGTTTGATAATGAGGTAAGCAACGTTACCTCTACTGTTCCAAGGATATATGACCTTGACATGTGACGTCATACGTCATATAGGCTACAGCAACATTACCATTAAAGGGACCAAGCTGCCCAGAGAAAGTATTTGTCACTTTAATCTATTAACAGAACTTTTTTTACATTTTTTTACATTTCTTGCTGCTAGACTTAACCTGTGTCGTCTTTTTTTTTCATATATTTAGATAATCTATCGACATATTATCACTTGTGTTTAGTGTTAGGTTACCCTGCAGTAGCAGCATCAGAGGGATTCTGAAACAAGCGAAATTCACCCAAAGATTAGGAATATATTGAGAAAGGGAAGGAGAGTACGAAGCCCCGAAGAGTTAAGCTGCGAAGCTTTGACGTAATAAGTCATGCATCCCCGGGTAAACTGCATGACCATGAGAATGTTAGCTTGGAAATATTGATGAAGAAACCTCAGAGTTCTTGGCATTTATCAGCTTCCACTCACACGGGGTAAATGTACCTAATGTATCGGCAAAAGACGAGTATACCTTAAGGGTTTGGCTTTCTTTACAATTACGTCACATGTCAGTTAACTTACGTAAGGTCATTTTGGAATAACCCTCAGAGACTGAAACGTTTGCTTGGTGTACCGCTGCCCTCACATGAGAAGGATTCCCAAATAGTTTAACCTGGTAACGTTTCTACATCTGCTCATGAACTAAAGGGATGTAAATTGATAAGTTAACATAGCCTTTGGGATTACAGCAGTATCCAAAAATAAGGAAATTCTCGCCAGTTGATGTTTAGGTATTACAGGTTTGTAATGTAAAGTGACCTGAGTTAGATCCACGGGGCAAGTCAGTTCTGCAAGTGGGAATAGTACGAGGATGATAATTCTATGATCAGCTAAGTTTAGATTTGTTACAAACTTATTAAATTAGCCAATATGGTACGCTTCTTGATCATACAGTGAACCATCTGAAGGTGTAAGAATGAGTAATTTAAAAAGTAGATCAACAGTTGGTTTGAAGTAATTTCGATGCCTGTTTATATCGTCTACTAACTCACTTTACTTAATCAGTTGAACAGCATATTGATGAGTCAACCTGGCCTGTGCATCTAGTATACGTGAATCCACTTGAATGTAATTCTGTTATTTCCTAAGCTTTTCCTCGTGTTTGCGGGCGTCGCCTTTTGTCTCTAGACATACTAATAGCTTCAGAGCCGTCCCTCCAAGACTGAAAAAAAATTCTTTCCTTGCGCCTGCGTCTCCCATTTGCATTATTGGCAGGTAATTGTACCAAAACTGGTGATACAATACTGGCAATCTCTGCTAACTTCCACCCCAACCGCTCCTTTAATCCTTACAAAGAGGGAGTAGCATTATGTGCAGATTGCAGTTGCTCAATCTTGTCTGTGAGTGGTCTTTTTTTTATGTTGAAGGCGCCAGTCATGGACAGAAGTCCACATCAAGGCCGGGCCCCAATTGAAATATAGAGAGAATTATGAAACGGAAAAAGAAAAGACAAGGGAAAGTATTTACGAATCCCTAAGAGAGATTATTTTAAATCTCCTGCGCTTGGACCTGTCCGTCACACTGTAGTCTAGTTGCTACTGCATCCTGAATTAAGGCAACATCTATAGGAAGTTCGACCAAAGCTCTCAGTCTGTCAGATGTCTTAGGCGGTAGTGCAGTCACCGACCATGGCGGCAAAAAGATGCAGGGGAAAAACCATGCTGGACCTGTAGAGTGAACATGCACGTTAGTTATAGCAAGGATGTGGGTCTAGACGTAGGTCATGGAAATGTTTTAAGTATGTATCATGCCAAGGTTTGGTTACTACTTTGTCTATTGTTACGTGGACCTCCTGACCAGGCTCAAAATCTTCATTTTCCTCATCATATTTAAGTTACTTAAATGGTCGGCATATTCCTCTCGAACGTCTTGAGTATTAAGACGTCTGAGATTGTACTTATATCCTCTTATGTGCTAGATACCCCATATGGTTCTGTGAATTGCGGGGCCACACCGTAACATTGTTAGAAACAATGTGAATAATAGCTTGTATGTGGTGTTTGTAACAATGATGGCAGCGTTATTCCACTAAGTTACCGACATTGTTACCAAAATTGTTACGATGTTGTGAATCCAATGGAAGCAATGACGGTAATATCTGTTGACTGCAATGTTATCAGCTATGTATTGACGCATTCAAGAACATATTGGCTACATTGTAATTGGGTACACCGTTGGATACAACTGTCTCCTGTTGATGAGGTTAATGTTGGCAGCACTAACTGGCTTTGGTCCAAACTGTTGACAACAATATTCGTAACTGTTGCGTTGGTGTAGACATGCCTATATTCGACATTGTTCCTAATACTGTTGGCAGCTTTTGTTGGGAATGTTTACAGCAATGTTCCTACCACTGTTCCGTTGGTGTGGACGTGACTCAGCATTTATGATCACACAGTTACCAACACATTACAAACAATGTTTGTATATGGTGCGGCCCCACCTTTTAGATTTGGATCGTGTAACGCTCAAGTTCTTCAACATTGCCATATTACATTTTTGATCTGTTTAGGTCCAGCTAGTTTGTTTTCAACTCTGGTAAACTGTCGAATTGCTTCTACATTATGTACTACGTTCTGTCTACTTTGCTGATGTGCACGTTGTGTACTTGAGAACTATCTTGCTATAAAGTTATCACCATCATATGTTGTTCGTCGTCTGGAGGTAATTATGTCATAAGGAAACCTCTAGTTAAACCCATAAAACCAGGAAATTGGGTTATCTCCTACTGTGGAATGGTACGAGGCATTAATGGCACTTTGTACATCTGAGATACATTCATCCCAATGACCATTTTGAAAATCAATAGTTATTCTACGTCCCTAACACCTTGCAGTTCAACTTCTCTGCTAACCCAATCGACACCGGGTGGTGAGCCGTAATATTAGTACTTCTTTCACTGTATTTTACCCATAACTCTTCTCTGAAGTTATCACTCAATTCTCCGCCATTGTCCGTGCAGTGTGGCGATCCAGAATGTTGTCATTAAATGCCTTAATGACTGACTTAGCGGTCTTGTTTAGCAATGGGACAGGTTCACATTCTCGAGTAAATGCATCAGTCATGACGAGCAAGTTTCTATTACCTTGGCGAGTTAGTGACAACCCTGACTGTACGTACATCCATTGAAACTCTCTCCCTTAGTTCTGTGGCTTCGAGGTATGTCAATACTGGATTGGCGCCATTACCTTACCTTTATGCTGATTACATGTAGTACATCTACTAACATAGTGTGGAATTTGCTTCACCATCTTTGCTTAATACACCTGTCCTTACCAAGGAATCTGCTGCTAAATTCTGCTTCCCAGCTATATATCCGAAAGTTGAACTGAAAACCTGAAGAGATAATGACCATCTAGCAAACCTGCCGACTGGTTTTCGATTTCGAAATAACTTGCCACTGATAGGTGGTCAGTATATACGTGGACTGGGTAGTGATAGATAATCTCGAAATATTTAAGTGCCTATGCTGTAGCTAAATCTTCTTGCTCTGCAAGTGAATAATTCTTTTCTACTTTGTTTAAAGTTCTACTGTCGTATGTTATGAGCGTCCTGCTATTCTCTGCGTGAGCGCTGTTCCAGTTCCCTTTGCACTTGCTGTAGATCGGGAAACACGAAGATACGTGCAGAAATGAGCGCCTGCTTAAATGTGTCCATCGCATGTTGCTGTACATATCCCCGAAGAAAAAGTATATCTTTCCTCTGTAACATGTTAGGGGGTGAGGACTGGAACCCTGCACAAAACATCCGTAGAAATCAGCTATTGCTACAAATGATCGGACCCCATCAGCGTTTCTAAGTGTGGGGAATCGTGCTACTGCCTTTACTTTCTCATAATCTTAAGGCAACTCCTCTCACATCCAGTACTTGTCCAAGGTGATTTATTCTTGTACTTAAAAAGTTTCATTTTGACAGCCTAGCCCTTAAATTCGTCAGCTGTAAACTTCTTTTCAAGACTTCCTTTAAATTTCTCAAATGAGCAGGATCATCCTTACTAATTACTGCAATGTCATGAAAGTAGACCATGAGGGTCTGTCTTAGAGAAATCATTTTCATAAACCTGAAAAAGATCATGGGCGAAGATTTTAACCCAGAAGGCATCCATGTAAACTCCCAGTGCCTTATAAGAGTGCTGAACGTAGTCAGTGGAAGCGTCATCCAGAGGTATTTGCCAAAATCCGTGTAACAAATCTAAGGAGGAAGATATCACTTCCTAAATTCTGGAGCAGGTCAGTGCGATCGGGTACTGGGAATCAATATGGGACGGTAGCTTTAATCAGCTGTCTATAGTCTTATCACAGGTCTCCAACTTCCGTCCTTTTTTAAGGCAGCAAGACAAGTGGGGTGTTCGACGGGGAGCTATTAGGTTGAATACTTCTTCTGAACGAAATTCATCCACTGCCTGTCGTCGGGAATGTGGTAGACGTAAAGCAGGGACATATGCATAGGGTGTGTACCAGGTTGTGAGGGTATGGAAGGAGAAATACAACGAGTTAATCCTAATGGTTCCCCCTTTAAAGCTAAAGGATTACTATAATTATTCAATATATCTAACAACTCTAGTGTATACTGCGTTAGTTCTACATTATCTGCAACGTTAGTTTTGGGGCGTAGGGGACTGTTTCGAGGAGGTAACCTGATTAAAACAGACTACATCTTCTCTATTGACTATTGCAACTTCTGTGACAGATGCTTGGAATATGGACAAGTCAGCTAGATACGTCCCTGTGGACAAGAAAAGGTCCTAAGTCGGTCTACTGGCCAGATTGAAAGAGAAAATTCCATTTCCCGTCTCACGGAGTTTGGGTTCTGCATAGATTCGTCTTATTCTAATTGAATCTGGTTCTGTTTGGCAGCACAAAGGAGTTTTCTTCGCGTCCACATGTCCAGCATTAGCAAGTGTCACTTCTCTCGTTAGCCTATTTGCAAACATCTTTATGTTATGAGTGTCTCCTTTTAGTGTCTCACGTTGATGATAACTAGTTATGTCTTAACTCCCGCTTCACATTCAAGTCAGTGGGTAAATTACACATTAAATATGAATGACCTTGAGGTGCCTGTTTTCTGTTTGGTTTTACAAGAGGGACACTCTAGAGAAGTTCGATGGGCAATGTAATTCTCGACAATTTATTGTATAAGTTAACAGAAGAACATTACACCCCTGAACGATTATAATCAATTCGTGAGGTTTAGTTTCCACTTTAAAATCTTGCAATGTAGTGATACCATTACCTTACCTGAATTTTGCATTTTCCGCTTTGTAGCACTTCGTATTTATGGTCTTGTCTGCTTAATGTAATGTACGTGACACTTTTCCTAAATCCTCAAAGGATGTCCAGAAACCCCAGTTACATGATATGTAATCACATTCTTGCGTGATCCTTTTGGTAATCTTTTGATACATTTTAGTGTAATCAAGTTGGTCTTTGCTCCAATGTCTATAAAGACTTTAACAGACATTCCATTGAGTTTTGCTACAAATAACGGCCCTGTGGACCCACACACAGTTAAATTCTGACTCTCATCATTCGCACATTGATCTTCTACCACCTCACAGGGCTTTACAGAATTAGAAGAACTTAACTGTCCTATTTCAATCCGTTGTTGATCCAGCTCAACGTTGGCGGACTTTGAGGCTGATTTGGAACTTCCCGCTGCGGTGTGGTGTGATCTGGTCCACTGATTTGTATAAGGGTAGTCTGCGTCTGCACGGTGCTTGGGAGGTGGTGCATACCCCTGTTTGTAGGCTTTGTAGAGCTCCTTTGACGAGAGTGTGCTTGAAGCTGTCTGCAGTCTTTCTATGGAAAGAACATTATTTCTGATGGGACTTTGTTGTTGGGGGTGACGGCGCACCACGTGTAGACTGAAAATCTGCCAAGTATAGGACCGACAGATTCATAGTATCCTTTTTACTTGGTGAAAACATTTGTGGTTGTGTAGGTCTATGAGGGAATTGTTGGGACGAATACGTGTGCAAGGATAATTCTGAGGGTAGGGTGGGGTCTGTTGGTTGCTGTGTCCAGTGGAATATTAAGAGTATAAGTGGGTTGAAAGACCAGATGCAAATATTTACAGTAGGTTTCATGAATTTAGCATCTTCAAAATCTGAGATATTAGATGAGAGTATGAGGTCCCTGATATAACAACCCCTCCATCTAAGACCTCTTCTCTCGCTTCTGGTGGAGGTGCATCCAATACCAAAGCCTACCATGGGATTCAGTGAAAGTCTCCCTGACCTTTCAAGATTTAACCATGTCGTGCCTTGTAATGCCAGCTTTCATCCATTTCCTGAGCCGCCACTCTTAGTTATAAGGCGGTAATCATTTTTTCTCATTAGTAACTTCTGTCAGTAACATCTCCAAAACTATTGCCGTTGCATCCTCCCTCTTGTCAAGTTTAATAAAATCTTTCTACAACATTGTTTAAAGTTCTGTCCTGCAGTTATCTTTTGACAGTCACTTAACCACAAACCGGGTTTTCCCGTCCTTATAATCTGTCCTTTCTCTTAGCTTCTCTAATCAAGTCATCATCTGAAGGAATTCTGCTTCCCGCTGAAACTTGGTGCACTTTATTTGCAAACCATACCCGTAAATCTTTATATTCTCCTTTGAATGGGATATTGGTAGTATGTTTACGAACTAACCTGTGAGTTGCTGGTGCTGCTTGTCGGGCTGGATTAGCCATTGTTACAACACTCAAATTACACATAAAGTCTTACTTTGTTAAGGAAGACTCCCTGAATGTCGGCAACCCGACGTTGCTAAGTCTGTCAGCTGATCAGCGTGCGTAGTGATGCCAGCATGGTGCGTCAGGGGTCCACCACACTCTCGGGAGACAGGGGTTGCCTGACAAGATGACGTCGTCGATGACGTAGTTCTTGTAATAACGTGCTGGCTTTGGTCTAAGTATGGCGGGTGCCCCCCGCGCCGCGTTGGAGTGATGACGTTACCTCGCTACGGTGTTGGCCAGTATTGTAACGAGTCAGTGACCATGAAACTGCTCTGCGCCTGTGAGTGTTGACTGTAGAGTGCATGATGTTGATAAAACATTTCTCACAGCAGCTGTGGGCACTGTTACTTTGATGCAGCAGAGTCCACTGTAAATCGTATTGGAATTATTTGTATCCCGGTGCTGGCCATCAAAATGTCAACTTTAGTTCTTCAGCTGCAGAGATGCTGGGTAATGATGGTGATTTTTACAAGAAATTAAATCTGTATGACTTGGGTTGTACAAGGGATGTAAGCCCCTGAGAGCCGGGAGAATTACGTCAGCTCTCTTTAAATTTGTGGCTATCGATTACTATGAATGAACAAGACTTAGAGCCAGCATGAGGATTATCCCTAAGGGGAAATGTTCAAGGTTTGTTATGTTTAACATACATTGCAGTCATCAATATTACGTAGGTGGTTTATGACCTGGTTTTGACTTCCGTCCTCTTCTACGGAAAACAAGACTGTATTGCACACACAAACATTCTAATTTCTACGACCAACATGTAAATCTGTATCAGAGTACTAAACACCTATGGTTATATCTCTTTTCATTTTATTGATAACTGATAACATTGATCCATCCTTGGTCACCATTCAGTTTCGTAGATTACTTTGGTCTTACTCTGCTTTTTAATAAACAAATAGATTTCACTGTGCATCGGAAATCTCGGTTGTGTTTATATTTGTTTGTCTTTATTTCATAAAGGTCTACACCAAGTATGGAGGGTCAACCTTCTGCGGGACGTATGAAATGCACAGACCAGTCTTGATGATCGGTGACCCAGACCTCATCAAGCATGTTCTTGTTAAGGACTTCGACCACTTTGTGGACCGTCGGACAATGCAGCTAACACATAAGTCTGATCAGATAATGAATGAAATGCTGAGTTTGAAGACGGGAGAAGAGTGGAAGACCCTACGGGCCATTATGACTCCAACATTTACTTCGGGCAAGATACGGGGGATGTTCCCTCTAGTCTGTGACAAGGCCGACGACCTCGTCTCTTTCTCACTTAAACAGGCAGCTACACAGCCACACGTTGACATGAAGGACAACTTCGGACGGTTCACGATGGACACCATCGCCTCTTGTGCTTTTGGAATTGAGTGTAACTCTTTCGAAGACGTCAATGCAGAGTTTCCAAAGAGGGCTGCAGTCTTCTTTAGTTTGTCTCTGTTGAGATTCATCAAATTTTTGTTTCTAATAACCTTACCAAGTTTATTCAAGGCACTGAAATTACGTTTTAACCCTCCCGAGTTGGACTTTTTTGAGAAAGTGATTCGCGAGACAGTTGCAGTCAGAGAGAAGGGTCATACGCGTGGAGACTTCCTTGACCTGTTGTTGGAGGCTCGCGACGACCAGAGCAACCCCAACAATGATAAAAAGAAAGGTAAGCATTGCTTGACGAACTGCAGAACACTTGCTTGTCTATAAATCCGTGAGACTTGAACGTTGTTGGCATGATTTAAACCTTGTGTATCCCAGTCAGTTTCTCTATACGTATGTATGAGAAAGATAATACAGCCATCCAGAACATCTCATTCTCCCTGAAGTTTGCCTTCTTTTTCAGCTCCTGCAGCCTCCGTTTGACCTCCTGCCGATTTCTCTTTTCGTCTCCCGCCTGGTTGCAAATGAGAGTTTGGGTGAGGGAGTAATCAGCAAATTTCCGGGATAATAAGATGCTTTGGAAGAAGGTTATTATTTGGTTATTATTTAAAAAAGAAAAAAAGAGCGAATGGGATCATATGCGAACGGGACAAATAGAGAAGTGGTAACCACAGGCAGAAATGAAGTGAGGAGGAAACGGAGTGAGTATTTTGAAGAGTTGTTTAATGTGTTCGATGATAGCGCGGCGGATGTGGGATGTTTTGGAGGTAGAGCTCTGTATGCAACGTGAGAGAGTCATGGAAAGTGGTTTGGCGAGAAGAGTTAATGAAATCCTTGCGTAAGATGAAGTGCGGCAAAGCGAGCTGGTGTCAGGTACGATTTCTGTGAGGTTGTGTTGGGAACAGTTTCAAATACTTTGTTGATATCTATAGCCACTTGTGCGGTGCGAGAGAATGATTTTGGCTGGATGAATCCACCCGGAATGTGTTGAGGAGGTCAGTGTGGAAAGTAGTAGTAGTAGTAGTAAAGTGGATGGTTCTAAGCCATGCCTTGTGGGAGAGAGAGGAACATATCTTTGTGGATCAGTTTTTCAAAGAGTTTGGGTACTCATGACAGTAGGATCTTATAAAAATACATACATCATGCTCACATACACACAAAACCAACTCTTACAACCTCCGGTTCACATTTAAACACTTAATCCACTACACATATTTACCATTAAATGTACACTTTTACAGTACAAGCAAGAAGAGGGTTCTCTCTACACTCTACATACTGAAATGAATCGAATACTTTGATAATGTAAATCTATTTCCAAACTGAAGGAAGCAATGACTGATAAAAGCTTTTTTGTGATACGTACAAAGATCAGTAATTTACCAACCAATAACTTATCATTTTAAGTAATCAACGAACATATGGAGAACAAAAGTATTGTATTGCCCTGAAGAACTTATACGTGTTATTGGAAATGTAATGGCACAAGTGTGGGTGTAGGCGCGTTATGGAATACTTACAAGGGCGTGATAGTTGGTGGATGTGGATCTTATCCACTTACAAAGACATAGAAGTGTGTGTGGAGGTAAGTCATATTATTAACACAGGAACATGTAAGTGGATAGGGATGTGTACCACTGACAACCAGGAACGTAGGAGTCGGTAGGGGGGGGGTCATACATAGTAGGGTCATACATAGTACATCTCGGAGCATATGAGTGGGTGGGAGTGGGTCACAATGACACCCCGGAGCATATGGGTGGGTATAGGACATACTAGTAGATCGGTGGCGGGTCGTATCAGTCCACAGGAGCATTGAAATCTACCACTTTAAACACACAAGGTCGATCGATCTGGGATCTTGGATTAACATAGTGGATCACATGGAGTGGGATATGCTGTCCTATCCACACGAGAGATAAGTGGATGCTCACATGTGGAATCCTGAAGGATCATACCCACACGAGAGACTCTAGTGGATCCTTAAAGCCTCATATCCACACGAGAGAGAGAGAGACAAGTGCAATGCTGGAGCCTTATACCAAAACCGGACCATAAAATAAGACAATGTCGGCGAATTTCATTAGAGACAAAAGTCAATCTCGGTTATGACGAGAGCCGAGATTCGCGGCAATATGAACAACGCTGTCTCTCTTATTGTCTCTTACGATTCATGCGAACCACCGCTATCCTTCTTATTGGCCC
>JAUTYZ010110162.1:4884-17690 GCA_032273725.1 Panulirus interruptus | reverse complement strand
CTTCAGTGTTCCCCTCACTTTTACTCCTCCCACTTCTGCCAGAAAGATCCTCTCTGTCAGGTGCTATCTGCAGATCACATGGTTCAAGTGACAGTCTTGTGGGAAAAATTGCAGAAGCTGAAGACAAAGCTGGAAGAGTGTGTGAATGGAGAGAGATGAAAGTTAATACAAATAAAAGTAAGGTAATGAAGTGCAGCAGAGGGTCAAGACACGATGGGGTCAAGTGTGAGTTTGAAAGGGGAGAATCTGGCAACAGTAGAGAGTTTCAGGTGCAAGGGAGTGGACTTGGAGCAGATGGAACCTTGGAAACTGAAGTGAGATCATAGGATGGGAGAGAGGACAAAGGTCCTGTTTGCAAAGAGGAGTGTGTGGAAGGAGAGGTTATTGTTTGTTAGAGCAAAGATGGGTATGCTGAAGGTATAGCCGTCTCGAGGGCATTGTATGGATGCAAGTCTTGGGCCCTGAGTACAAAAGAACAGAATGAGGTTGTGTTGGAAATGAAATGCTCATAGACAATATGAGGTGTGAGGTAGGTTGATCATGAAAAAATGACAACATAAAAGTGAGGCATAATAGTGAGCATAGTCTGATTCTGAGAGAAGAATAGGGTGTACTGAAATTATTTGGACATATAAAGAGATTAAGAGGAGAAAGACTTACAAAGAGGACCTACAAGGCAGAAATGGAGGGAGTAAAATGGAGGGAAAGACCAAAAAGGAGATGAAAGTACAGAGTGAAACAGGCTTTGGGTGCCAGGGCCTGAACATTCAGGAAGCTGAGATGCATGCATGGGATAGAGTAAATTGGAGCAATATTGTATATGAGAGGCGTTGTGTTGACTGAGCTGAGCCACAGAACATGAAGCAGTCAGAGGAAAACATGAAATTGGTCTGTGGGGCTTGGGTTTGGTGGGCACTGGGTTTGGTGAATCATAAATGGGAACAAAAGAGTGAATGTGAGCAAATGAGGCAAATGTTTTATCTTTTCCTGGTGCTATCTTGCTATAGCAATAATGGTGTGAGTAAAGCAGTTCCTAAAATTGCAAAGCCTTTTCTCTCAGAGGTGAAAGCCTCTGAGCATGAGAGATTCTCGAAGGTATTCTCTTAAAAAAATTGGGCAAGAACCTTTCAAACTTCAGTGTTTATAGGGGGAAAGCACTGACCCCCCAACCCTTCACTATCCTCTCAACAGTGGTAGTAGCAGCTCGATCATTTTAGGCTCGCCTTCAGCCAAACTGAGACCTCCACTGAGATGATGTCATTGACTCAATCACTCCGGCCACCCAATGCTCAGAATTCACAGACTGCGGGTGTCAACCCAGAAGCAGTTACAGTAGATACAGATAAATGTTGAAAAAAAAATGAAGGAAGGGTAGGGTAAAAAAAAAAAAGTATGAAAAAATGCTTACTGAACACCATCTCAGAGAGAAGTATGTCAATCTTCAGAACCTAAATTGCTCACCTCTGTCTTGTAGACATCAAAGCATAGCCACATGAGGGAGGAGTGTTTATAGAACAACTTTCAGATAAGAGGAACAAACCCAAAAGCAAAAATAAACTGAAGGAGACAGAGGGGCACATCAAAAATTTTCTTGAAGACTGAAACACCAAAGCCCCACTGGGTAGATTCACAACTTTATAACTAGGGCACTGACTCACATAGGTGGAATACACCTGCTGAAGACCGGTTTTTCTTTTTCCTCCATTAAAAGGTTTCTGAGTATGGCTGAAATATAGTCCACTTTCCTCCCATCATGTGCTCTAGTGTAAAGTCCAGGTTGAACCAATAAAAAAAAAGTTTCTTGAACCATTTAGAGATATTCCTCACTAGAAGGGATTTCTAGGTTCTAGGGTGCACAAATGAATGGTCCCCTTGACAATCTATGGCAAAATCCAAAGGTCTCTGAAAGTTTACTCATCTAATTTCTTACTTCCTGCCCAAGGAGTATTTTCTTTCTATAGGAGGCTCCTGCAGCACTCAGGGAGCTGGTGACATTCACTGGTCAGGATAACAGGTCATACAGTGTTTTGATGTGTGCATCTATGTGCAGAGTGTGCAAGGCAACTGAGTAGTAACTGCTCAGTCTCTTCAGTATGTTAATTCCATTGTGGGAATGAAGTGCCTTTGGTTATGTTGAAATAGTGTTTGTGGTGCTGTAGCAATGGCTAATGTCCAGAGTGCAGATCAAAGTGTGAATCAAGTCACAATTTCTAATGGGTGTGTGTCTAGTAGGATGGAGTTTAAGAATGAGTTTGGGGTCAATTATTTAGAGTTTCTTGGGTTATTTCATTAAGTATGTGTTTTGTCAGTGATGTATTTGTTGGGAGTGGGGGGGATTTATGAGTAGAGTTACTAGAATGTAAGCTTTTTATTTCAACTTGGGGTTGGTGGTTAGTTATAGAGTGGTTTGGGTGGGAGGGGTCTACTGCTATTTCATAGAAATGAGTTAGGGTGGGACTGAATTGGGAAGATCTTTGTTTCATTGTGTAGGTGTTGAGTGATGTGAATACGAGGCAGCCAGCGATTACTCTGAGTGCACTATTTTCTGTGATTTGCATTTTTGTTGAATGCTTTTGAGAGGATGGAAGACCAGGCAGGTGAAGTATAGTTTAAAATGGAGCCGATTAAGTTTGTATTGGATGGTTCGCAATTCTTGTTCTTGTCAAAATCTGGGCCAGTTAGTGTTCTGAGGGCATTTAGTTTGTGTGTTGCTTTTGTGTTGATGTTACTGATGTTGGGCATATGACTTGAAGCACTCTTGATGATCTTCCAAGATCTGATAATACAGTACAACTATTTCTAGATACATTAGTTTCATTCTTATCTAAACCCATATGAAATCATTATCAAAGAGAAAGTTCATGCCCCTAACCTGCAATTTTACTAACATGGCATCTAAACCAAACCAAATGTAATCTAGAAATGGTTCGAAACCCTCAATAAATCTAGACCAAACGTAATCAAAGCTCAACCAAGTAAGATGAGGCTTTGTTTTGTTAACTAGGTTTTGGCTGGTGTTCCATATTCATGTGAAATTCATTCCATTTCACCACTGTATTTTCACTTATCTCTGAAGCCCCCTCAACTCTTTGGGCTTCACTTTAAGATTGTAGGATGAGAGAAAAGAGGTGAACTAACAATGTTATTCTCCCTTATAAATCTTTCATTTCTACCATCACATACACTATCATGTGAAGTTAATTAAATAAAGTGAATAAAGTAGCACATGAATATTAAATTACAATGCTAAATTATCGTATCTATCATATTTAAGCCAAGAATGTTTGTGAATCATGCACACATGGCAATATGTCAATAACATACACCCTTGAACTATATAATCATTCACATATATATACATAATTCACGCATATGTATATTAATACCCTCCCATGAGAAAAACTTTCAGCTAAAAGAACTTAGTACTACGTGAATTTGCAAAATGAATTTAGTAAATGTGTGAATCACTCATGACTTACCCATAACATGCGGGTGAATCAAGTCTTATCTTATCTGGGGTCTTTGCTTATCTTATAAAGATCATCCGTCTTAACACCCACTATCTCACCCTCATTTTTTTCATTTTATCTACACTGAAGCTGCAGAGTGCATACTAAACAAGCTAGAGGCATCCGTAATTTCCTTTCATCCATGAAATTACAGTTGACATTAGTTCCGTGTAAGGCCAAGGTCGGCCAGCTACTGTCATAACAATATAAATTAATGGATCGGTGTATTTCCTGGCCTGATGGACACCACAGGTAATATGACATGCATACAGACTCGCGAATGTGAATAAGTAGATACTCACGCTTTCCTTGGGGACTCCAGAGGGAAACGTTAACGGAAAATGTTGATCAGAGGTCGGCAGCACTTCGGACTCATCCAGCGAGGTTTCCCTGTCTGGCTTTGGCTTTATGGTGGTATCTATATATGCGATCTCTCTTTTATTCCCAAATTTTTACCAATTATTGCTATTGAATAGTTTTTATATAATCTGATATACTGATGACCTGTCATTCAATCTATTTTCTTTTGATATGTATTTCAAAAAAAGGCTTTTAATATTTGGGGTACTGAAGGAATCGGACATATTGTTTAGGTAAGAACAGCGAATCCCACGCAAATCCACGTGAGTTTTTTCATCATTCATCTGTCAAAATGTTCATTAAATATCTTTCATATAGCCTTATTAGTGGAATTTTAGGCCTACCTTACTACTAATTATTATTTAGAAGTAATATATAATTGCATATTGGCTTTGTTTAAAAGGAAAACGAATTTGAATGAAGTTTCCCAAATGTTGCTGATCTTGTTCGCCTCATCTGGAAATGGGACAAACACTTAATACTACATTACCTTCAAGTTAGCCAATGTGGAGATATAGTAAATTCTATTTAAGCAAATATCACATCATATAAATTGAATCCATCTTCAGGCATTTCATTTATTACATTTTCTAATCTCTCTCCTTTCCACTTACGTCAAACACCGCTATATTTTCTATATTGACAAGAATTTGAAATCAAAACTTTTAAATTATATAACCTCTATGAGGAACACGTTAGAAATAGCATCAAAAAAGGAGATGAAAACGATGGCGAGACTGGTAATCGATATCAGGCTATCGATTTATCCTCATTTCTAACAAAGATTTCTAAATACCAAATACTCAGAAGCTGGACAAATTTTTTTTAGCAATCTTCATCCACACAAAATTAAACGCTAAAGACAAAGACCTTCCGTATGTTACAAACTCAGACTTCATTAAACGAGTATCAACAGGAAAAGTTGCTCTCATGAAACACACCATCTTGCTGGTCGAACAGGATATTAAAATGTCTATCAGTGCCGGTGGTTGAATTTCCACATACGCTCCATTTCAGTACATCTTTCATTAGTTTTCTTTATTCATGTAATCTCCGGACATTAGCTTAATCAGCCTAACTTTCGTTCAATTTTTCCTATTGTTGAAACTGACGTTTGGTGTGAAGATTAGGATGAGAAACATAAATCCCGCTTCATTTCAGTAATATATGCAGCTAAGCAATCAAAGTCAACTCATGACTTCTTACGGATGCTTAAAAAAAAGTAATCTGAAGTACGAAAAATGAGTTAACTTTAGTTTTGATCTGTCCCTATTCCGCTATCTTATCTAATCCCTGGAGATTAAAATACCACTATAATAAGACCAGTTCGGATATTCAGTGCCTTGGTTGATATCGCAAAGTCGGTTAGTGAGAAAATCAAACTGCAGTCTCTGGCCAAGTGGAATCGGTCACAGGTCAATGGAAGGTAACCATAGAGTCAGAGAAGGACGCTAAAAGTTTTACAGCCATGGCAGTTAGTTATTAAGTCACAGAATGAGGTTAGTCTATTTAAAGAGTTTAATTCCATGCACACTGCTGCTACTTTACTACCCTTATAACAAATTATTTACCTCTAATAAGACCTTACATTAGGTAACACCTAATGCAAAGCCGGTGCTGACAGACAGACAGTCATTCAGGCAATAAAGAAATTGAAACACACACACACACACATATACACACCCCCTGGTTGTTTTACGTGACTTATGGCATCGATCATCAGTAGGAATTCTCCTGTCAGATGTTCCCAGCTGCTGCCGCTCCTTCCGTCGCCAACGCCGCCATCGCTCCTGGAGTTGTGGCCTGCCAGTACACACAAGGTCTGTCCCGACCTCCAGGTACAAGCTATCTGGAAAAACAGAAAATGGAGAGTACTGTCGTTCTGTTCAGGGATAAGGCTAGTTTCAGTGTGTGTGTGTGTGTGTGTTAATGAAAGCATGGTCCTGCTTCTACTGCTGTTAAATGCAATTAGTGTAAAATAATTGTTAATAGAGGTTGAATCCTAGCGAGGAACTTACTAGACCTACCAACACTCCATCTCTGGAGGATTAGTAAACATTATCCCAAACACACAGCAGTGGTACTCTAGTACTTCCCTCAGATTATTACCACGTCTGTAGGACGGATCCTCTGTTCGTGGCAGCTGCTGTTGCTGTCTTTGCTGATGCTTCCCAACATCACGTAACAATTCTGCCCATGACTCCAGTAGCGGCAACTTTATGAAAATAAGAAAACCAGTGGCCAGTGGCAGATCTAGGAGTTTTTGAAAAGAGGGAGGGATTGTTCTGGGTAATATGTTTAGTATAGAGTGCATTACTATCAGATGTTTGGGTGATTTTAACTTCATTCAAGGGCATGAAAATTGATGAAGTTTGTCCACCATCGTATTTTTATCAGAAAAAAATGCACATGTATTGGGTTATAGGACAAGTTCCCCAAGCAATAGGTTCACCAACACAAAGGTAATGCAATGTTACTTTTTGCATAGTGCATGTAATACATTTTAAGACCAACATACACAAACAAACATAACTACACTTAATACCTGAAAGACTTTCTAGCTATTATGTTAGCTCAAAAAACGTCATTCTAAAATTATAGACCTGCTAAACATGAGTCATGGTTCCCACTGAATAAACTTATAATACCACGTCTATGTCCAGTGGATGGTACACTGCATGTTACACAACCAATGGTGACATTCCTGCTAGCCTCTCATACCTATCTGTTGATGCCTATTGGTTGTAATTCTCCGCAATGCGGAGAAAAAGCTCCCCACTTCACAGATACCAATATTAGATACAAATCAAAGCAGAAGTTATTTAAAGAAATTCAAACAGCAACACTTCACTGGGTCCTTTAGAAGCTGTTTGTGGTGATCTGTTTTAAACTCACAGATTGGTGTGGTAAGAAGAGAAAGATATACAGATATTTCAAAGAGAAAAACCTGCAGACTTTCCATGTGACTGAAGAGGCGCAAATAACGTCAGTCGAGGACTTGAAGCGAAGTATTTGTCTAGTCTGTTCTTAAGCATACCTAAACCATTCCTGTTGCAGAAGATGTTATTCGGCTCCATTACAAGGAGTGAAATCAGACGAAAAACTGATCACAGTCTTAAAGATGGGGACGCAATAACGAACTGTAAAATGCGGGAATGATTTCCATGGACAAATTCGAAAGTTTTACCAACAAAACGATTTTTTTTCGCAGTGTAGCACATCGTGAAGTCTGGCTGGATTCACATCGTCGTCCCCAAAGCTTTGCTAACATCCAACTTCATTCTGAAAGGGGGAAAGAAATAAGATGCTTTACTATGTCATCAGATGTTTTGCAGGACGTTGCAGAGAAAAAAAAAGATTCATGCAACCACTACAATTAACAGAGCCAAGAAATATTTGCTAACATATCTATGGCATGTTAGTTTATGTGGTACTATAAAGATAACAGGCAAGCCTAGGTCTCACCATGTACTGATATGCCTGATCTACTTAACTGACAATGACGCTATCAAGATAGGAAAAGCTATCAGTTCCACTTGGAGGGGTAAACTTACCTTATCATCAAATACTCCAAGTGGAGTAATTAGCTTTTCCAATCTTGGTAGTGCCATCACTAGACAAGAAGAGCAAGAATATCAGTACAAGATCGTACCTAGGAAAATATAACTACTCGTTCTATATTAAAAAATCTAAGGTAGAGCAACTGTAGCAAGACACAATTTGTATTCCTTACAGATATGGTATAAACATGAACTTAGAGCACTGCCAACATGCCTGAAATGATTCCCGAGGTAAGCAACACGCTCCATGCCTGACAACTATGAAGGAAGGAATTCACTGTCCAGCATACAGGTCTTGTTATCCAGAGTCCATCGTATTTCATTGCCTTCCTTCTCCTTTCTGTCTCGTCCTGTTGGACCAAACCCAGTCTCACTTGGTTAGTAGTTAAAGACTGAAACAAGCCAGAGAAATGCTGTTTTTGACAAGTATTTTTTTACCCTTAGCTGTGTTGTAATCGTAATAAAAATAAGGCTCATCAACGACCAATCAGAGGGCAGCATACTAGACGCACACCAGCTGGCGATCTGCAGGGGACAATTATCCAAATTCTGCGACACGAAACACTTCACGTCATGTGGGGTAAATCCCCCTACCTTAGGTCGTAATCCTCCCCTGTCAGGGAAGGAGGGCGAAAAATGGGACACACACACACACACACACACCATAACGCCAAATTATATATGCTCGCCGAGTTGAACCTCTGCTCGTTCTCACAATATAAACAAAAAACAATTTTCTCAATGATAACTTCAACAAATTTGTCAGTTTAGTAACCCACACCCTACATCCGCCACTGGTGACTGTTGCTGCAGAGGGAGAAAGTCCCGACAGTATCTGTGTATCTATGTTGGGGAGGTTAGAGAGTCTACTACCGTTTATTCGGTGACACAGTTGGTCCACTGTAATGCTACATACTATTTCTACCATAGCAAGTTTTCCTTTTAGCTGATCACATTACATATGCCGTGCATGTGGAATCAGTACACTACAATATATGCTACTGTGTGCATGCATCACCATAGTCTCTACAAAACAGCACTAACAGCTTCAAATACGAGGGATTGTTAATCCCAAGCAATTACTCATTAAGTCGAATAAAAGTTGTCAAAACAGAAAAAAAAACATATGCAGACAAAAGACAACCTGAAACACAAGATGAAGTTGAAGATTTTACATATTACCCAGAAATAGTCTTCTAAATCTTCGAGTAGAGGACCCAGGAGTGGCTGCGTTCGCCCCTCTGCTTCTGTTACACAATTTCCTCCTGCATCTGTCACTCTCCTTCTGTAGTACGAGTTCCTCCTGCATCTGTAACAAAGTGAATGGCCTGATAATACACCTCACTTTTGTAAGTACATGTATCTATCTGTTCTCTGACATTGTTAGTTTCATTGCGTTACAAATTATGCACATCTTAGATGGTGTGACCAAATGTTGAAGTGGAAATAAGTATTAATGTGCATGGAAACAAATCTGTATAACTGGGAGTCACCAGCACTAATTTTTCCTTTAGAACTGTGACTGCGATACAAGAATTCAAAATATTTGAAATAAGTTTTGTGGGTTTAGCAGCAAATGAGTTACATATAATGAAAAATAATAAGTATAAACATAAAAAGCCACATTACATGAGAATCAGAATGATCGAGATGGGAAGGAACTGAGGGTCATGCAAAAAAGTAACAACTCCTGGTGTTGAACAAGTTTGCAAATATCTGATGAATAGACGACTGGTCCAAACCTGCCTATCAAAAATGCGTGTCACTACTAAAATATTGAATATACATCACCATGTATACATGTGTGTAGTTCTTGATGTATATATATTGTAAGGTATGTCACACTTAAGCTGTGAATGACCTCCTACCATGAACCATCCACAAGTTAATGTTTTGACCTGTCCAGTTGATATAAAGACTCCAAGACACACCAGGTGGCAAGCACTTAACACAGTTACCATCAGGGTATTGCACTACCGCCAGGATATGATGCATCTCAAACACTGAAAACCTAATGCAAATATGAACATCACAGCCTTACCAATATACATACTTTCAACAGTCAGCTGAACTTTTCCTAATGAAACGATTAGGATCGTTGTGGAAATTAACAGAACATTTATCTCCACTAACTTACAAGGTTTCTGCATAACTAGACAAGTATTACTAGGTAATGATGAAGACGAAACATGAGAAGGCCCCTTAGGGAAAGATCATCAAAAACAAAAATGAATCCAAGACTAATGTACGTAAGTGAACCTCACAAAGATTTATAAGGAACAGTTAACACAACGGGGCCTCAAGCACAGGCTGCACAGCCCTCTACTGCACCGATGGTTCTTTGGACATAAAGTGCTCGAGGAACAACCTACGGCGAGAGGAATCATTCACCAAAGTTTAAAAGTCAAGAGGCCAAAGCACAAGTTAAGCAGGTTTAAGTCCTCTTCTCCAAATTTCTAAAATAAACCTCCTCAAAATGATACGTCCTTCAAAGTTCCTCAAAATATGATACGTCCTGATGTAGATTATTCCCACCCTATCGCAACGAAAGCAGTAACTAATTCCTGACGAGTAATCTGAACCAAAATAACGCTAACCTCTTAAACCTCTTTATATCCTTCACAGAGAGGATCCCCTGAGGTCACTATGGCCGTGACTAATTACTAGGAATCATCATCAGAACAATCGTTACCATGATAATCACAAACACTGACGTTAAACTGCCAGTCATCGCACCATTATTACTGCCTAGTCCATGCAATAATCTCTTCACAGGTTAATCATAAACTGTTTAAACGATACAAATATCCCACTAACATGAATGATTCCTAACACAGTGCATTACAGACGACTACTGCTGCTCTACACCACAAAAAAAGTCTTCAACAAATCGATTTCAATGAATCATGCAAAAAAAAAGTACTGAACTTACTTTCAATCGCCTACATGTATCACGGACTAAGCCAGGGGAGTGTCAACACATGAAATTTTCATCTAAAATGCATTTAATGATTGTGCCCAGTCCCATCGATCTGTCATTTTAAACACGACCGGCGAGACCGTTAAACACTTTAGGGGAAAGCCTAGCTAAAAACAAAATCTACTTCAGGTTCATCATCCAGTCATGTACAGTGCATAAAATCAATTAGTCTGTTCAGATCGTAAATCCTATGATCTTGATTATCTAAACAGAAAAAAAAAGGAAAATGAAAATATCATAGAAACCAATCCAGCTTACCTCAGGGAGATCCCAGTGAGAACCAAGTCATTTTAGTGATGTTGGTTCCGACTTCACCTCCACCACAAGTTCAGGCGGGAAGTCTCGTGAACCGGTCCGAACACACTGAATCACCCACACGTTGGAATACCTGGAGATTTTCGAAGCCTTTTTCCGTTTTCAGCAGCAGATTGGTAAATGACAAATCTCATTAAGTCCCTCCAAATATTTGTGATTAAGAAGATTCATTTCCTAAGACTTCAATCAGTTACAAAAGGACATGTGTGGCCGTTGGCAACTCAAGGGTGGGCCGTTTGGATAACTGTGTCTTTCCCGACACATCGAAGCTTTGGAACTCTCTGCCTTCTCGGGTCTTTCCCAATAACAATGACCTGGCACATTTCAAGAGACAGGTTTTTCACTTTCTCCAAAATTCGCAAATATTTTCACTTGTTTCTTTATTTTCCCTTTCATAATTCTCTCTATATTTCAATTAAGGCCCGGGCTTGATGTGGACTTTTGTACGTGACTGGAGCCTCCAACGTAAAATGATAATAATAATAATAATAATAATAATAATAATAATAATAATAATAATAATAATAATCGATACGCTTCAGTGGTGGGTTAAATGAAATACAGCAACACGGCAATTTTCACCGTTAAAAGAAACGCATCATAAGAACAATTTAACAATCGATACAAAAATCAATTCAAAAACTTTATTAATTTAGTAATAAAAGAAAACTCGTGATGTGACGTAAACCTTCAAAACAAGTTACATATGAAATTCTGATGCCCTTAAAGCTTAAACGAGGTTTCAATACTGCTTAGAACGTGTGTGTAGGGTTGGTGTTATCATAACATTTGGATAGTATTAAGATCTGATAACTGCATTTCACATTTGCCGTTTTCACTTGTTACAAAAATACGAAATTTAGATAAGTAACTTAATTAACAGTTCTTGCGAGAGTCGATATCATCAACACAACGAGTAATATCTGGTGAGAACGAACATTGGTTGGGAGTCACATTAGAAATTAAAGCGTTTCATAAACCGTAAAGTCATCAATGCAATGGTCATCACTTGCCAGATTCGTCAGCAATCTGTTATCAACAGAATTCGTCATTCAAGATCATTAGATTTCTGAAAGTTTACTCGTGACTGTTGGGATGAAAAAAAAAAGTTTCGATTCAATATCTGCTTTCAACCTGTCCCTTGTCCTTTGTCACGAAATATATCAAAAGAAAAATCTATTTCCCGTATTTGGTTCAGAAATTGCCTGTCTTTCATCATCAGAGGAAGTGTAATCTCGCCAAGTCGTCTCTAGGACCCGACACATGAGTTCACATCACCCTAACTGTAGTTCTGTTTCAACTCGTAAGCGTGCTAGTATATCGGCCTTCCTCTCCTAGTGTTAGGACGAGTCAAGCCAAGACAGCTGTAACTACAGTGGTAAGTTACTTATGAACTGATGTAAGGTTGTTCATGCACGGATTTTGAGATACTGGCTCAAGATATATATGGAGTGACAGCCTCCCCTCTGGCGACCTCTCCCAGCAATTATGGGCATTCAATGTACGGCGGATGCCAGCAACAGGTTGTTCAACTTAAGTGGAACCATACGGAATAATCAATGTATTTTTACCGGATTTTCCAGGTTCAAGTGAAGATAGAGCATTGACCCAAAGATGAAAGATTGAATATTGATAAATGGTTCACGACCTGTGAGGCAGAGAGCTGTGGAGTGTCCTGGAGTCGATCTATGTCGTGACCCTGTTGTGTAGTGAAGTTTGTTCTCAGGTTACATCAGATATCTCACACAGAGTTTACCGTAAATGCATAACCAGGCTATAAGAACGAGAAGGAATAATAGCCAACGTGTCGATCAAATAAAGAAAAGTACCAATTAACTTTTGTTGCTCCATATGGTTCCATTTAAATGGAAAATCCTGAAGGATCCAGACTGCTTTGTTCTTCCAGCATTAAAAATTTCCATCGAATTGGGTTTACATAATCATGAAACGCTATTAGCAAAATGAAAGAGAATTTTTGCTTTACAAAATTCAGACTCGGGTATCATACCTCCAGCTTCCTATCCTTGGCAGAAACAGAGTTACATTTCTGAGAAAGGTTAGATTTTATCGACAGAATAAATA
>JAUTYZ010110161.1:9573-23765 GCA_032273725.1 Panulirus interruptus | reverse complement strand
ATGGATATGAGAGGAAGGGTATTCGATTACACAATAATCGAATAGTTATTTCCCTATTAGGGGAATCATATCCTAGCCGTTAGCGTTTCCGGTTACCACGCAAAATATCCTGGGTTCGTATCTTCGCTGTTGGAGGTTATTATGTGTTTTAAGAAAGTGCACGTTCATATGCACTATATTTGTGATCATATACCTCTGCTTTTGTACAGCAAGGTTCATTAAAATGTTAGCTGCTGGGAATGTGAGCCTAATGGCATTTTACCGGTGTAGACTCCGTTGCTCATGGATATGAGACGAAGGGTATTCGATTACTTGTAATCGAATAGTTATTTCCTTATTGGGGCGATCATAGCCTATTTGTTAGCGTTCCCGTCTACCACGCATAAGGTCCTGGGTTCGAATCCCGGATGTTGGAGGGTATTATGTGTTTTAGTGAAAATGCGCGTTTGTATACACTATATTCGTGTTCACATACCCCAGCGTTTGTACAGTAAGGTTCTGTAAATTGGTAGCTGTTGGTAATATGAGCCTACAGGGATTTGACCAATGTAGATCCTCTTGCTGATATATGTGAGACGAAGGGTATTCCATTACTTATAATCGAATAGTTATTTCCATATTGGGTCGATCATAGCATAGCCGTTAGCGTTCCCGTCTACCACGCAAAAGGTTCTGGGTTCAAATACTGACTGTTGGAGGGTATTATGTGTTTTAAGAAAGTGCTCGTTCATATGCAAAATATTCTTGTTCATATACCTCCGCGTTTGTAGAGTAAGGTTCCGTGAAATGGTAGCTGCTAGTAATGTGAGCCTGATGTGATTTGACCGGTCTACACCCCGTTGCTCCTGTATATGAGAGAAAGGGCATTCGATTACATGTAATCAAATAGTTATTTTCCTTTTAGGGGTGATCATATCCTAGACGTTAGAGTTCCCGTCTACCACGCAAAAGGTAATTGGTTCGAATCCTGGCTGTTGGAGGGTATTATGTGTTCTATGAAAATGCGCGTTCATATGCACTATATTCGTGTTCATATACCTTTGTCTTTGTAAAGTAAGATTCTGTAAAATGCTAGTTGCTGGTAATGTGAGCCTGATGGGATTTGATCAGTCTAGACCCCGTTGCTCATGGATATGAGATAAAGGGCATTCGATTACTTGTAATCGAATAGTCATTTCCTTATAGGTGCGATCATAGTCGAGCGGTTAGCTTTCCCGACTACCACACAGAGGTCCTGGGTTCAAGTCCTGACTGTTGAAGGGTATTATATGTTTTATATAAGTGCGCGTTGATATGTACTTTATTCGTGTTCATATACCTCCGTGTTTGTACAGTAAGATTCTGTAAAAAGCTAGCTGCTGGTAATGTGAGACTGATGGGATTTGACCGGTCAAGGCCTAGTTGCTCATGGATGTGAGGCGAGGGGCATTCGATTACTTGTAATCGAATAGCCATTTCCCTATAGGGGCGATCATAGCCGAGCAGTTAGCTTTCCCGACTACCACAGAAAGGTCGTGGGTTCGAGTTCTGACTGTTGGAGGGTATTATGTGGTCTATGAAAGTGTGCATTTACATGCACTATATTCGTGTTCATATACCTCCGTCTTTGTAAAGAAAGGATCTGTAAAATGCTAGTTGCTGTTAATGTGAGCCTTATGGGATTTGATCAGTCTACACCCCGTTGCTCATGGATGTGACACGAAGGGCATTCGATTACTTGTAATCGAATAGTTATTTCCTTATAGGTGCGATCACAGCCGAGCGGTTAGTGTTCCCGACTACCACGCAAAGTTTCAATTCGTTGCTTTTGAAGGGTATTATGTGTTTTATGAAAGTGCGCGTTCATATGTACTATATTCGTGTTCATATACCTCCGCGTTTGTACTGTAAGGTTCTGTAAAATGCTAGCTGCTTGTAATGTGAGCCTGATGGGATTTCATCAGTCTAGACCCCGTTTGTTCATGGATGTGAGACGAAAGGAATTAGATTACTTATAATTGAATAGTCATATTCCTATAGGGGCGACCATAGCCAATCGGTTAGCGTTCTCGACTACCACGCAAAGGTCACAGGTTCGAGTCCTGGCTGCTGGAAGGTATTTTGTGTTCTGTGAAATTGCGCGTTCATATGTACTATATTCATGTTCATATACCTCCTCGTTTGTACAATTACGTTCTGTAAAATGCTAGCTGCTGGTAATGTGAGCCTGATGGGATTTGAGCAGGCTAGACCCCGTTTGATCATGGATGTGAGAGGCAAGATATTCGATTACTTGTAATCGAATACTCATTTCCCTATAGGGGCGACCTTGGCCAATTACTTAGCGTTCCCGACTACCATGCAAAGGTCCCAGGATCGAGTTCTGTCTGCTGGAGGGATTTTGTGTTCTATGAAAGTGCACGTTCATATGCAATATATTCGTGTTCATATACCTCCGCGTTTTTACAGTAAACTTCTGTAATAAGCTAGCTGTTGGTAATGTGAGCCTGATGGGATTTGACCGGTCAAGGCCAAGTTGCTTATGGATGTGAGACGAGGGGCATTCGATTACTTGTAATCGAATAGTCATTTCCCTTTAGGGGCGATCATATCCGAGCGGTAAGCGTTCCTGACTTCCTGGCAAAGGTCCTAGGTTCAAGTCGTGGCTGTTGGAGGACATTATGTGTTCTATGAAAGTGCGTGTTCATATGCACTATATTCTTGTTCATATACATCAGCGTTTTTACAGTAAGGCTCTGTAAAAAGCTAGCTGCTGGTAATGTGAGCCTGATGGAATTTTACCGGTCAAGGCCAAGTTGCTCATGATGTGAGACGAGGGGCATTCGATTACTTGTAATCGAATAGTCATTTCCCTATAGGGGCGATCATAGCCGAGCAGTTAGCTTTCCCGACTACCACAGAAAGGTCGTGGGTTCGAGTCCTGACTGTTGGAGGGTATTATGTGGTCTATGAAAGTGTGCGTTCATATGCACTATATTCGTGTTCATATACCTCCGTCTTTGTACAGAAAGGATCTGTAAAATGCTAGTTGCTGTTAATGTAAGCCTTATGGGATTTGATCAGTCTACACCCCGTTGCTCATGGATGTGACACGAATGGCATTCGATTACTTGTAATCGAATAGTTATTTTCTTATAGTTGCGATCACAGCTGAGCGGTTAGTGTTCCCGACTACCACGCAAAGTTTCAATTTGTTGCTTTTCAAGGGTATTATGTGTTTTATGAAAGTGCGCGTTTATATGTACTATATTCGTGTTCATATACCTCCGCGTTTGTACTGTAAGGTTCTGTAAAATGCTAGCTACTGGTAATGTGAGCCTGATGGGATTTCATCAGTCTAGACCCCGTTTGCTCATGGATGTGAGACGAAAGGTATTAGATTACTTATAATTGAATAGTCATATTCCTATAGGGGCGACCATAGCCAATCGGTTAGCGTTCTCGACTACCACGCAAAGGTCACAGGTTCGAGTCCTGGCTGCTGGAAGGTATTTTGTGTTCTGTGAAATTGCGCGTTCATATGTACTATATTCATGTTCATATACCTCCTCGTTTGTACAATTACGTTCTGTAAAATGCTAGCTGCTGGTAATGTGAGCCTGATGGGATTTGAGCAGGCTAGACCCCGTTTGATCATGGATGTGAGAGGCAAGATATTCGATTACTTGTAATCGAATACTCATTTCCCTATAGGGGCGACCTTGGCCAATTACTTAGCGTTCCCGACTACCATGCAAAGGTCCCAGGATCGAGTTCTGTCTGCTGGAGGGATTTTGTGTTCTATGAAAGTGCACGTTCATATGCAATATATTCGTGTTCATATACCTCCGCGTTTTTACAGTAAACTTCTGTAATAAGCTAGCTGTTGGTAATGTGAGCCTGATGGGATTTGACCGGTCAAGGCCAAGTTGCTTATGGATGTGAGACGAGGGGCATTCGATTACTTGTAATCGAATAGTCATTTCCCTTTAGGGGCGATCATATCCGAGCGGTAAGCGTTCCTGACTTCCTGGCAAAGGTCCTAGGTTCAAGTCGTGGCTGTTGGAGGACATTATGTGTTCTATGAAAGTGCGTGTTCATATACATCAGCATTTGTACATTAAAGTTCTACAAAATAGTAATTGATGGTAATATGAGCCTGATGGGATTTGATTAGTCTCGACAAAAATGATCATGTATGTGAAACGAAGGATATTCGATTACTTGTAATCGAATAGTCATTTCCTTATAGGGGCGAACATAGCCGAGTGGCTAGCGTTCCCAACTACCACGCAAAGTTCCTGGGTTCGAATCCTGGCTGTTGGAGGGTATTATGTGTTCTATGAAAATGCGCGTTCATATGCACTATATTCGTGTGTATATATATCTTTTTTCTATCTCTTTTTTTTTGAGGGGGGTGTTAGCAAACCTGAAATCACTGAATTGGAGGGCAAGACCTTTGTTCCCCTTCCATCTTTGCCCCCCTGCCCGAATCCTGCCCCAATTCCATCTAAATCAAGAGGTCTGCATTGTCTGTTCTAGGTGCGACATGTCTGCAATTATTTTCTCCGTACACAAATGCCAGTGCATGTATTTTCTCTGTGCACAAATGCCAGTATTACTCATTAAAAAAAAAAGTAACTCAGTGTAACAGATCCTCCTATGGCTACTAACATTAGTTTGAAAGATCTTCCAAGAATTTAAAGAACTGGCCCAAAAGTCACCATCTAAAGAGGACGTGCATTTACTTTCTTGTTTCTCTATTCTATAACTAGGGTATGGCTACTAAAACCTTAGATTCTATAAAAGTGCACTTCAGGAACTCCTTTCACTGGGTCTGGAATGGGTCTTTGTAGTAACACACTTAACAAACTACTGCATTCCTTCTCTCTTGCACTGACCCCAAACCCCATCTCTGAAACCTACTTTGTCCCTAAGGAAAGCTCAAGATCTTCAGTTTTCATGCTCAAGCCTTACTTCAGAAGTTCCAATCTCTTAATATGATTCATATAATGTTTCTCAACACAAACTTCAAAAGCTAGAAATAATTATTTCTAGCAGGAATGAAGGGCACATTCATAACAGTCTCTATCCAGTAGACACCTTAATAACATAGGTAGATTCCACAATGGACTATTCTGGAGATCATCTTTCATCTCTCCTGCCTTTAAACTTACTCTGTTGGCAAGAAAACTGCTACAAATTTCAAACACATCCTCTTGAAGTTATAGCTTGTCTCAAACACTCATGCCCTCAATGTCAAAAAGTTGGCCTCAGCTCTTGGCCACCTGAGAAACCTCTCATTAGTGTAAAATGTTCTTATAGGGCTTTCAAACTCTGCCAGTACTTTTGTTACCATTACCAGAATGTGGATCTATAGTGTGGGGTTTGTAAGGCTTGATTCACCTCCCACTAGGAATAAGAATCCTCTCCTTCTTTCTGATGGTCAACTACATTCTTGTTCTGATCAGAGATGTATTAGAAAAGAAAAGTAGGTCATCCTTCTTTCCTAATGAAGCTATCCCATGGTACAACCACTGTCTTAATAACCCTGCATTCAAGTGTCAAAGTGTCATCAAAACACAGAATCACAATACAGTATGCTCATAATTGCACAGCATACACAGGTGTCTTTACTGTTATAAGGAATGCATCGCAATATTGAGCATACACCATAAGAAATGTAAAACTAATGAAGAGGCTAGCGAACACAGGAAATTTATCATCTAAGTGAAAATATGAAACCGAACGAAATTCTGGTAACCACTTTGCTTAAGGCCAATCTTGCTACACTTCACTTAGTGAATTCGGGCAAATGTAGTCATTTGAGGAATGTCGCTGCCTTCTAGAGATGGCAAATGAGCATGCACAAGTAAGAAACACTGGAAAATATTCATCCCCACAATTTGCTTATGAACAGTCTTCATATTCATAGCTCAGTGATGCTGTTATTGCGTGGGTTTGTGTGGAACATCAAGTTTTGCTCAGAACTTTCCTGTCAGCCAACCCCAACCATACTAGTGAACTCCAGTGCCGCTTCTTAGCCTTTTGTGCCTCACCCCTAACAGGCCACTGGCAGATGGCAACTCTTGTGCAGTGTTTGCAGAGGCTCCTACCTAATGTTCCTACTGATTACTACTACCTAATGCTCCTGCCTAATGCCCCTACCTACTACTTCTACCTATGTTTTTATCTAATGCTCCTGCCTAAATGTTCCTACAAAGATATAAACGAGAGTACAATAAGATGCTTTGAGGATGACACCAGAGTAAACAAAATATAAGCATTGAAGAGGACAAAAACAAAGTGCAAAAGAGCAAAAAATGAAATACATTTAGGCAAAGGAAACTTTAATGGAATCAACTAGAGAAATTTCATGAACTGAGTCTTAGAAGGATAATGGATGTAAGAGTCAAACCTTTTAAAGGACCAACAGTAAAGGAAATTCATAAGGAAAAGAAACTAAGAAACTCAGGAGTGATTGTAAGTGACAAGCAAGAATATGGAGAACATATTGATATAATAACTTTATCTACTCAAGTAATGATTGTAGTGATAATGAGAACATTTGCCGCAAGAGGTAAGATGATAAAGCTGTTCAATATACATAAATTAAAAACGAACATGAATACTGCTGTATAAAATTGTTGTTATCAAGACATGGAGAAATTGATAAGCTGGAAAGAGTTCAGAGACACTTCACAAGTAAAATCGAAGGAATGGAGCTGTAAGAAAATCATGAGAGGTTAAAAGTACTCAACCTCTACAGTATAGAAAGAAGATATATCAGTACCTGGCAATAGATTGAGGGTATCAAAAACAATATTCTTGTTTTAAAGGCTTCCCAGCACAGAGAAAGCAAAAGTGATTAGAGGATGTCAAACAGAAATTTATGAGAGCCCTGTGAGAAAGATGGAAAGGTTATTCATTGCATTACCTAGTGAAATAAGGAATCTCCCTTGGATACTAGAAGTACAGAAACATTCAAATGAAGCTTCGATGATTGGCTGAATATAATTTTAGATGAGCCCAAGATTGATGGTTATACAGTGTGTGTGTCAGCTGAGAAAAACATTATTGTTCATCATGCAAGATATATGGTGAGTGCAATGTGCTTGCCCTACCTTGTGGCAGAATCTTGTCATAGGTAGGTACTTTATCAATCTCTCCTATGATTTTGTATTTTTTGTTTTTATGTATTTTTTATTTACTTTTTGTAGAGAGCTTAGGAGAACGTCTTGAAGCTAAGGGAGATGCCGAGGCTCTATTGTCAGCGCTGATCTGTTATGTTTGTGCTGGGAGCCTTGAGAAGTTTGTTTCCTGTTGGATCAAGACAAGACCAGAAACAAATAAACCAAGTGAATTGCAGGTACAGTAGCTGATGATAGATTTTTAATTGATTAATGCCTTCATGCCTGTTGATAAGTATAATAGAAATAAGGTTTATGGACAAACTTTGTGGGTAAAGGTTCATTCATGGGTGGTGTTATTTTTTTTATGTAGCACTAATGTATTTCGACCATCCATAGGACTTGGTGGAGATCATCATGGGGTTGCAGCATTCTTTAGCAGCCACTGGAAGATCTGCCAACATAAGTGAGGGGAGCACAGTCAGTTCCCTCCTTTGTCAGTATGCATCTCTCCTTGCTGCCCAGGGTGCACTTAATACAGCAGTATCTTATTTAAATTCTGCCACTCAGGTTGGTCCTACACCTGTTTTGTCTTTGACTTCTTTTGAGAAGTATGCTAATGTATAAATGTTTTTATGACAATTTCAAGTATTGCATGTCAAAGAATGATTAATGGCATCTTACCATTCAGGGTGATATGGTTGAACTGCGAGACAGATTGTACCGAGCACTGGGCTACACTACTGGAAGCACCATTCAGCCAAGCCCCCAGATTCCCAGCTCCACTACGCCTCAGACATCGAACTTGAGACGGACCTCCACCCCACATAGTATAAATCAGTCTCAGGTAATGTCTAGAAACAGATTTTTGTGAGTGAGATATTAGAAATTATATTCCGCACAAGGATGAGTTTTAGAAATGTTTTCCTGAGCTTATGTAGTGATAATGGTAATTGGATGAACTCTAGATGGAAGTCAGACGACCTAAATTGTGATAACCCCTCCATCAACCCACTCTGCAGGCAGGAGTTAAGCATTTGACATTGTCTATTCAGAAGTTGAGCTCCCCACAGAATTATACGTTGCCTCATCCCCCCTCACAAAATTGATTATAACACCTATACAACACCCCCAGCATTTGGCAAGCAGATCTTATGATATTCATTAAATGGGTTTTCTAGAGTAGAAGACAGGATATGGTTATATCCAGCATATTTATGTTATTGAAGGGTTGAAGTAAGTGTTTTTAAAGAGATACAGTTAGAAATGCATTTTACACTGTTGAATTTATCCAGGTTTCTTGCTCCACTTGGGTAGATGCTGCACATGTCCACATTAAGAGGGGAGATATGTTCAATACAAGGAAAAGAACAAATCAGTACTCATTCTTTTTCTCACACAACATATTTTACCTCTGTTGAGTAGGATGATTATTTAAGGGTAGATGGGGTTGGAGGTTGAGGGAAAAATTCTCATATATAGAGAGAAGAAAGAGTTTAGACAATAGGAAAGAACCTGAGGGACACCACTATTGACAGGATAAGAGAGAGAATTTGCTTTACCACAATGGACCAACTAGAAAGTTAGCTGTGTACTAGAGAACAGACAGAAGCAGAAGAGCCAGAGGCAGGAAGTTTGAAAAGGAAAGTCAAATGCTACACACTGTCAAATGTTTTGGCTGTCAAATGTTTTGGAGATGCCAGGGACTATGACAAAAGTCTCATAAAAGTCCATGAGATTGGAGGACTAGAGGTGAGTCACATAGAAGATAATGAATAGACCTTAAAATGTGAAAGCAACCTAATGCTGTGAAAGCCAAATTGGTGAACTGAAAAGAAATGTGACTGGAAGTGTTCAAGACAGTAAGAGTTGAGGAGAGTTTCAAAGTCTCTAGATGTAGCAAAAGTGAAGCTAATGGGGCAGTAGTTGGAAGGGTTAGAACAGTCTCCATTCTTACTGATGAGCTGCACAAGGCATGCCACCAAAAAGGAAGAAAATTTTTGGGTTTTAGACAGAGGCAAATAAGAGAAGCAAGGATTAATTGAAGCTCAGAGTCACATTGTCTTAGGACATGAGGTATGCCATTTGGACCATATTCCTTGCCCACTTGCAGATGGGAGAGTACTTGGAAAACATTGCATGAGGAGAGGGCATATGATTAGTGGGAGGAGGTAGGGAAGGAGGACTTGATGTGGAATCATCCAACATAGAGTTACTGGAAATTGATGTATTGAAAAAGTGGCTATATCAGGAGGAGAGTTATCTGTCGATTAATTATGTCAGAAAATAGGAGGAAAGGTTGAATTACAGAAGTTACTGGAGATCCTCTTGGTTAAAGATCATGCAGATTTATCTGTAGAATTCAGATCAGCACACTTACATTTTATGAAGAGGTTTGTGACTCTACAAATAACAGGTTTATAGTGATTCTTAGCAGAAATGAAGGCAGAGTGAGACTCAGGAGAAAGGAAGATTTTCATCTATAATAATTGTTTCTTCATTCTAAAATTACCTCACTTGTCTTTAGTGGGTGTTTTACATAGGGAGAGAGAGTGGGAGCTTGTTTAATACACTCCTTTTATGATAATTGTGGGTGAATGAGGCATGTGATATTTTTTGTAGCTATGGCAGGAAAATGCTAATGACATGTATGGATAAGTGGTGGAGTCAAGCATTAGCTAGAAATTCAGACGAGGGCGGGAAGTATCAAATTGTCATTTGAAGACATTGATAGTGAATGGTGCACTGTGACTTGATTAAAGCAGGTTATTAGTTTAGCCCTAAAATCTCTGAAAGCTTTTGGGGCATTTCTTTTTCTGCTCCCTTAAGGCATTGCTCTGGATCCAGTGTGTGTGTGTGTGTGTATGTATTGGGGGGTTTTGTCAGGCCCCTAGATGCCCCTGCTTGTTCTGATGTTTTTCTAATGTAATCTGCTGTTCAAAAAAAAAATTACCTCATTAGATTTTCTCCTCCTTTAGTATTACCTGCATGCTCCTTCCTTTAAGGCATTAAATCTGCTGAACGTAACACCACATATATCCCAGCCTTAATCCCAGATAACATGAATCTTGCTTAACTTTCCCCCCCCCCCCTAACATTGCCTCAATTTCCCCAGTTCCGTAGATTTTCAGCAGATTTCATGGCCCATTCATGTCAGCTTATAACTTGTGCTCCTTTAAAGGCCATAGATGTTAATTTTACTAATTTGTTTTTCCAGAGTTTTGTCCACAATTTTGTGATGATAAACATCTGACTGCTAAAAACCATGCCTTTTCTATCATCTTTATTGTCTCCCTATCACTGCACTATTAGTAAGCTTTTTATTTTTTCTCACTGCCCTTTCCTATGCCTTTCCTCTATTTAGAAAATTAATTACTTAATTCCTGAATAGTTCCTTCGTCTTCCCAAGATCATCTTTCTAACCTTGGTCATGTGTAAGGAAGATTTGTGGGTGGAGTAAAGCATTACAAAAGAGAATTTTCCTCCTTTTGGATTATTTTGCCCAGTTTACCTTTAATTTGATATAATAACAGAATATTGCAAAAGTGCAGTCCAGGTCTTTAGATGTATGCTGCAAATTTTATTGTGTAAATGCACATCACATTAAATTTTTGTCCTTGATGTTTGTGCATTTTATAGTGTAATCCTTGTAACTTTTGTTTTGCTTCTATTTATTATTTATTAATTTATGGAAAACGAGAAGTTAGCAGAAATGTACTGCTATGGGTGCCTAGTGAGCAAAATATTCACTATTTATCAAATATTACAATACTTTTGAATTATGTACCTTTGCCCATTAGGTATTCAGTATCAGCTTACAGTCACTGTTGACAGTTTTCACAGTATGTTTACTAACTAACCCTCACTGTACTGACAGAAAATTGGTTTAGTTTTTAGAGTCAGACTGTAACTTGACACAAGTAGAGGATCTCCAGTCCAGACATCCATATCCAAGAACATCCAAAATCTAAATGCCTTTACATTTAAGATTCCTGCAAAAATAGTGGTGTTTCCAAAGATTCATTTCAAGTTGGTAGTGCTTTTTGCTTTTATCTTTTGTTTTTCTTACATCTGTGGTTTTGCCTTTGTTCTGCCCTTTGGATGGCATCTGACTAGTGCCCAAACCCAGGCACTTCATCTTCTGTGTAATTGCCAGACTACCTAATCCACATTGCACTTTTTGAAAGCGTAGACAAGAAGAATTTTGGATTGGCACTGTACAGAAATCAATTGCTTTTTGAATATTTTGTATGATATATGTATACATAAAAATACATACAAAAACATTGAAAAACTGGGAAGAACAGTTTCCATAATCTGAAGAAAATTCAAAATCCAAACACTGCTCAGTCCTAAGAGATTCAGACTGGAGACCTTATGCATACAGTACCTGTATATGGTATCTTGAGCTGGATGGCTGTTGTCACCATTACTCTTGTTAATGATGTTTTTAGTTTTTAAATGGCTTATGTTTGCATATTTTTACAAAATTGAGAATGAGCAATAACCACTAATCAGGTGATCAGCTTTTGGAATTTGTTATATACGTTATTGGGAAACTTACTCTCTTCGTGAGTTTTGACGATATTGAAAACCAAGAGAAGAGTATTTATGTACAGATTTGATATAAATGATGACTTAAAACCTCTTTTGTGTGTTATTGGTATATGATTTCCAAAGAGCTCCTCACCTTACAGTCATAAATCCCATCTTGATAATTATTAGCATAGTTGACCCATTGGCTGAAAGAGGTTTGTTATCAAAAGACAGATAACCTCTTTGACCTTTGTGGTGTTCACACACTTTATCAGCATGGAGGGTTTGATAATCCCTTTATTTGTTAATGCTGTATATATAATGTCCAGTCACAATTTCTTTTACTGCTTTTCTCCTTTATTGACCCAATAGATTTGGAAGTTGCATATTTCATGTGATATGTTTATAGAACTAAATTGTATGTGTTACTGTCAGTATAGTCAAAACAGCCATTTTAACACTATGGAAACTTTTTTGGTGTAATACTGTTCTAAAAAGCATAATTATGGTCACGTCTCTCCTGTTTGATGGGATTGTCACAATTAATTGGTTATAAATTGTGAATCTCCCATTGCTTAATCACTATGCACGCTACAAAGTACTGTGGTTAAGTGATACACCATAAAGGTTTTTTTATGGGTAGTGCGTAGTGTAATGATCCAATATTTTTTTTTCTAATGAATATATATATATATATAGTAATGAAATAATAAACAATGTGATTGCTGTTTTCCATCACAGTTTGTTAAGGTCCAGCAGCCATCTGCTCTCTTGCGTCTTATGGTGAGTGCCATGAATGGCTTAGTGTCATTTCCATATTGCTTAGTATTAATGTGTGTTTTCTTGTACAGTAGTATTTTATCTTGATGATCTATTTCACTATGGTATACATTTTATTCAGTAAAACTTTAATGATTGTCTTTTGCAAGGTGACTTGCCGATAATCACTAATATGGAGGTTTTTTTATTCCGAAGTAGAGTTTTGTGGTAGACTGTTGGAAACTAACAAAAAGATGGAAGGGTGGAGTGAAAGAGACTTAGAGGTATCGGGCCTGGATTGTCAAGAAGGTGAAGGCATGCATGAGAGAAAATGAATCGGATTGAGACGTTATATGGGGGACCATGTGCTGTCGATGGGCTGGATGAGGGCACATGAAGTGGTCAAGGTAAACCATGGAGTAGTCTGTAAGGCCTAGCTGTGTATGGTAGGTGCTGATATCATTACAGTGTGGCTTCAGGAGTGGCAGGGGATGTGTGGATCAGGTTTTTGCTTTGGAGAATGTGTGCAGGAAATACTCAGAGAAATGGGAAAGATTAGTATGTAGCATTTATGGATCTGGAGAAAGTATATGATAGGGTTGATAGAAATGCTCTTTGGAAAGTGTTATGAATATGTGGTCTGGGAGAGCTAGAAGTTGTGAAGAGTTTCACCAAGAGATTAAGGTGTTTGTGTGAGTAATAAGATAGAGGGTGTGTGTGTGGTGGGTCTGTGGCAGGGTTGTGTGATGTCATCATGGTTGTTTAATTTGTTTATAGATAGGATGGAGAGGTAGGTGAGTGCAAAAGTCTATCTAAATGAAGGGGTCTCTTGAAAAATAGTGATAAGCTCTTGTAGTGCTACTGGGGTGGGATGGAATGGAGCAATTTTCTTTGTTTTTATTTATTTATAATTACCCTAGGACCAGTTTCTGTGAAAGAATCTTGGTGTTACCTTGGACTTTTCTAATGGCTTGTGCAGCTCAAGGCTGTGCTACTTCCAGTAGCAGGATAAATGTAGACTCCTTTGGAGTGATAAGTTCTTTAACGAGACTTCACTCTCAACGGTACAGCCTTGCCAAAGGTGACTTGTCACTCGCAGCGTTGCCTCAAGCAGGCGGAGTCCAGTAAGACCTTCAATCTTTGTCATCTCTTAATTATCTATTACAGCTACTGTTGCCAAATTACATGTAATACAGACTGCATACACTTTGCACTTCATAGCCCTAGGATTTGTTGAATGAAGCCCTGGCAAAGGCTTGATAGTGATGAAAATCTCCCTCAGTATTCCCTACAATTGGAAGTGCCAGGTGAACTTTCGCAGAATTAAACCTTGGAACACTTTTTTTCTTGCTTGTGATAATCCTGGCTAGCATTCTTTTCCAAAATAAGCCAGTCTTATCCCTGCTGAACACGTTGGAATGTGTAGCCTCCTTTCTCAATAACTTTTTCTGAATATAAATGAAAATAGGCAAAAAAAAGAACATAACTGTGGTGAAAGCATGCATTGGATAGCAAATTTTTTGTTTAAAAGCTCACCACTCGTGATTGAGATACAAATCCAAACATGTTTTGTGAGTTCTTTTGGGATGTGAATATAAAATCATCTTGCTTTAGCATCATCGTAAAATACATCCTTACTGAAAATCCTTACGACTTCTTGAAACATTTCATTATTAAAGGAAAAGGATGTTTTATATGGTAAGTTGAAAATATAGATTTTTTTCAAATCTGTCATTTCTGTAAGGCATTGGTGTCATTATAATCATTAATGCAATAATTCTTGAATGT
>JAUTYZ010110160.1:0-29780 GCA_032273725.1 Panulirus interruptus | reverse complement strand
ATAAATGGATAGCGACACGAACATTGTATATGAACCAATCAGCTACCTTAGCTATGGAAGAGGGGCGTGGCTTCTTCTTCAACTTAAAGAGTAAAACGAGTATGGTTGAATAGTGCTTCCTGCCCGATTTGATAAAATAAATACTCTACAGAAGCATAACTTCGAGACATTACCTTATTTTAAAATGTGGCGTAAAGGACGGTTATTAACAGACTTAAAAATGACAATCATGGAAAATATTTCAATTTGACTGTAGAAAATAGACTTATTATATGGGTAATTATATTGGAGTTGTTTTATTTTTACAAAAGTTTGAGCTTTAACTATATATTGCTTACACGACATATATGTTGGTAGCTTTTCATGATAACTTATCATGTTGTGTTACATTACTATTCTCCCCAAGGTTCATATACAAATTTTATCCCCCTAAATGTTCGTTTAATTACAATCCCTTTCATCTTACACTCGGGGCCAAAATTAAGTCAAAAGCCTGTTACCTCTTGACCTAAGGCCCCGTGCTCCTGCAACAAATGCTTCATAAGTAGCATTTTTGTTGCATGGCTATATTCTTTTCTAGTTAGGAATAATGTGCTGACTTTTGTAATATAATAAGAATATTTATCTTACAGAAATCTCTGCCATTTCTTACGCCTACTCATGGTCTCTTTCTCGGTCTTCCGTTAAATATTTGAAATGTCCTAAGGCCTAGCTAAATCTTAATCTAGCACTGCAAGTTAGATTTATCTCATATTCAAACTTCGGTCTGTTGAGGATGAATACAAGATAATGTGCAATCAGTTATCTTTATTAGAGAATAGAGAAAGCTTTTACCTTTGTTTATACACTGATAATTATACAGCTGTACTGCAGCACATGAATATTTTTATAGACAGGTGTACAGTCTTACATACTATTTATTCATCACAGTGTACACATTTGCTCTCAAAAAAATGATATGAATAAGACATGGAGGGATGAGGAGACACATTGACAATACGTAAATATGTAAGACCAAATATACACCCCTGAGTTCTTCCTGATATCTGCAGCATTTCAGACGACTCACTGGGTGGTTGGTAGCACTGCCAGCATCTCTTAAAACATCTAAACAGAGTACAAATATTTTAGTTTCTATGTTTTCATAGGCATACGATCCCAATACCCTCAAAAAAAAAGTTATTCGGGTCAAATCTTTCCTCAGGTTTGGGCAAATTAAGAGAACAGTAATCTTAATTCAACCATTTACAAAGTTAAATCTCTCCTAAAATCAAATTTGCCTGTCTTGTCTATGCGAATTCCCAAGATGAATTTCCGATCAACAAATTGAAGTTTTTGTTAGTTATCTGATGGTACGATATTATCTCATCACTCCTTTCTTCACTTCTATTCCCACTTATTATTTTTAAATATTCGCGATGAACATCGTGTTTATTATATATTACACTATATACGAATAGACTGATTAGCGCTATCACCTAAGTTCGGGGATTTTCTGTTATGACTTAAAATTTGGGCAAATTTTTAATCCTCCCCCACCCTCAGCAACATATGACAGGTAAGTCCAAGAGATGGGATCCCACAAATATAAAACTCCCTCCCCATATTGCATAAACATCTGTTAGGTAAAAATAAGCAACAGCATTACATACAGACAGAGAAACAGACCAACAAAAATCAGACAGACACAGAGGTTAACAAAAAGATGCACAGCCCAGGCCCCCTCAAACTCCCAACCCACAAAAATAGATATCAACGGTACTTGCAGGAAAAATAGGCTAATCATTAAATTTCTGATGTTACATAAGGATGCTATGGGTGATGAAATTGAAAAACTTTTAGATACTTTCAGTAATATGTATTCAAAAAATTTAAAATTTGTGTATTCAAACAAAAATTGAATACAAAAACAGAAGAGTATCAGTTGATAAACTCTCTTTGAATTTATAAAAACAAAAACTTACATTATATATCTTAAATGAATATGAATGGGTAAGAATCTAGGATAAACATGAGAATATAAAATAGATATGAAATCAAGCCTAATACTGTACCTGATAAATCCCACGAGAACACATTACATAAACCACACCAGTGCATGTGCTACCCCCAACATGGACGAGGCCTAGATGTAGTCTGAAAACAGATTCAGGGCACAGCAAAAATCATTTGGGGTATGTGCCCCATTGGTCAGTACCAAACAATGCCCCTGGCAGACAAATGGACAGGAAAACAGACAGACAAAAAGAACTGTTGTCACCTAAATATTATCAATATAACAGTCTGCCTGCTTAATCCCTTTTCTTCATCCAACTTGCATGCATCGTCTCTAACATTTACACATGCCCAGCATGTTAAAAAGAGACATGGACTTCCACCCATAAAATTGCTTCTAATATTTTAAATTTATACACTAAGTTGATTCACGAAGTGAGACAAATGTCTTCAAAAATATAATGTAAAAACTGTGAACGTTGAGAAATTTATTTATAAAATTACAATACTAGTAAACAGTTAGAGAACATTTAAGGTGCATGAAATGAATGGAAAAATAAGATGGAAATGAAATTAAAAATGAGAAAAATTGATGAAAGTGATGATATGAACATAATTTTCATTAGCACCAACATGAAAGTGAATGTGTAGGTAATAAATCATAGGCATAAAGTGCCCTACCAGAAGGAATTGGACCCTTCAAGTAATGTCATGACTGAGAATTGCTCATTGTGAGCAAACTGAATAAATCACAAATAATTGAAATAAATAGTAAGAACACAATTCTTATTGATCTTAAAAAGAAAGTGAAAGTTTGAATAATGAACAACTGACAGTTATAGAAAAGAATGTGTAATACGGTACTATATTTGATGAATATAGATTCAGCCAGCAGGATGCAGTAACACAGGATATGCTGACCATCATGGTCAATGACCTTCCACTTCTTCCTCTCTCGAAGCACTGATATGATAGTACAGAAATCTGATGTACTTTTTTAAAATCACTGTAAAGTACAATAAGCACAAGTTTCGGTATACATGTGGGTGTGAGGCAGGGCTGTGTCACCGTGGCTTTTTAACATATATATGGAGTGATAAGAGAGATGAAATCAAAACTAAGGAAAAGGGGTGTAGAGATGGAGTGTGGTGGTGAGGTATGTGGGTAATGAGAAGCCTGTATGTGGATGATACTGTGTTGTTTACTGAATTTGAAGAGGAGTTGCAGAAGGTTGTATATGTACTTTATGGTGTGTACAAGCATGTGTAACTGAAGGTAAATGCGAGTAAAAGTAAAGTAATGGTGTTTGAATGGAAAAAGAGTGGAAGTATAGACTTTGCAAAGCCCTGTAGAGTGAGACAAAAAGTGTGCTAACCTGTGTTATAAATATGGGGGAAGAAAGAGTGGAAGAGGTGAGAGAATTTAAGTATTTGAGAACTATCTTGGGTAAGTTTGGTGAAGTGGAAGGAAAGATAAGGGAGAGAGCAGTAACTGGGAAGAATAGCCTTTCGGTTTCTTAACAATGGTAGAGGTGTAAGTATGGAAGTGAAGAAGGGATTAAGGGACAGCATAGTCCTCCTGACCCTAATCTATACAGCTGAAACATGGTCATGGGATGAGTCACAGTGGTCATGAATCCAGGTTGTGGATATGACTTATTTGAGAGGAGCATGTGGTATGATTAGATGGAATGAAGAAAGTAATGACGGGGTGTATGAGAGATTTGGTATGGCAGGGAATGCAAGGGAATGAACTGTGGAGTGGCAGAGTGGGTGAAACATAATACTTTGAGGTTGTGTTGGCAGGTGGAAAAAATGCAAGATGAGGAGTTTACAAGGAGAGTGTATGATAGTGCAATAAAGGTAAGAGGAAGACAACCTGTAACATGGGGAAAAAGAATGGAAGAGTACTGAAGGGAGAGAAATGGGGGAAGAATGCATGTAATAGTGTATGTGAGGAAGGGAATTCCCAGAGGGAATGGGCATCAGAGATATAGCTGGATAGATAGTATATTTCAAGTAAAGTCTATATTCTTGTTTAATGAACAAATACAGAATGCCCTGGCCAGGGTTGGATCATATAGATTAAAAAAGTTTAAATTTGTGAATGAATGATTAAATTGAAAAGTCTGTGTTTATATGATGAAGTTAGGAGTTCATATCTAAAAAGATATATCCATAGTATTTTAATGGTCTGCAGAATGGTGGAAATTAGAGGTTATTGTGTTAAAATTACAAAAAGTGATCTTACAGGGTGTCATAAGAATGATGATGCACAAACAGAGCCATTGGATGCATGAGCTATGCATTATTATCAAAGGTACATGTAATGTATTATCTAATGTCAAGTAATAAACATACATGCAACAAAAATATACCTGTACTAGACATAAATCCTAAGTAACACAAGGAATACACGAAACTGTGGACACCCTGTAGATTTGCTCAGCACTCACATTTTCATTAGAAACTAACTTTGCAAATTGTATAACATAGTCTTCAGCACCTTCATGATCAGCAGAAAGATTTTCAGCACACGCTTTCAACATCTTAAATCTAGTTAACCATCCTCAAGAATATTCTCATGTTTTTCTATTTTCAGTTCATCATGGAACAATTTGGCCTGCCTAATCAACATTGGCTCAGAGATAGCAACCCTCTTACTCTGAGGATGAGAAAATACCTCTTATAAAACTTAATCTAAACCAGTGATCTTTGCTTGAAAAAAATGTTTACACCCACTCATACATTTAGGTTTACTGTAACACTCTCTGCAAGAAACTTTATTTTCTCTCTCTTTCTTGTTATAAGTTGGTTTAGTACTGACACCATAATTGTCGTCAAGCTTCTTCAACTTCCTTTGCAATTCAGAGTGAATTGCATTTATGTTTTGCATCACAAGAACACTAGGAGCTGCAGATATTGTAAATGCATATGAAGGGCTTGCATCTTATTATTGTACCTGCATTTCTGTTTCTTTCCTAATCATAATTCCTTCACTTATCTACACAAGTTACTTGGGGTACCTGCACTTTCTCCACATTTCAACAGCTTTACATATTTTCATATACAAAAGCAACAGATGCATTGATGAAATACCTAAAGCAAAATGGAGTTTTAATTATGAAGTCGATAAGGCACTCTTGTCAGGTCTTAAAACACTGCAAAAAAGTACAGAAATACAATGCTTTAAGAATATGCTGAAATGACTCCTTTATCTGAGTTTAACATGTTTCTGAAAACAATATTCTAAAATGAGGTGAACACAAAGATTATCATATTAATGACTTAGTACACCTTGTCCAAAATGAAATTTCCTTTCACACCTTGAGGACAAAGCTTTCTCTTCCCATTCTTTGCACTGACACAAAAATAATGACACTAAAGACTTAATTAAGATAACGCACATTGTAGTAATAATATTGGTAGTAATGTGGCATCTCGAGTGTCCAGCTTTGATTTCTCTGTAACAAATTTGTTAATGAGACTGCTGATGGAACTTAAGGGTAAATTTCTCGCATCTCGGTGTGTTTTTCTTAATAATCTTATAATCTGATAACTTAAATTTCCAAACATACTTCTTTAAGTTTCAAACTTTCTAAAGTGTTTCAAAAGTTCTGCCAAGGAAGCAACTACTTACCCATAATAACTGCTATCAGTAGAAGTACACGGCAATCAAAATGAGGAATCTTATTCTACGTAACATAATACTGTACAAATGGAAGGCACGTGAATCATTTATATATTGGCAATAAAAGCAGGATGCTTAATGAAAATTTGAACATTGATACTGGAATGCTGATATCAGCAATTACATAGATCTGCACAAACAAGTATTTGCACTAAATTTTGAGCAGACTTTCATCCATGACAGAAACAGCTTCATTGATAGGGAATGATTTTGGAGGTTATATGAGTTTCAGGGTCTTGTGTTTCATACTCCTCAAGGTTTCTTACTCGCACTGAAGGTTAAAGTATTTTTTTGTGCTTATATCATATCTTGATCAGTGATAATAATGTGATCTGCATTATTGGATAACTTAGGTGCTGGACATATGAAGGAAACCTGAAATACTAATCATCTCAGATCTATGAACTTCAAAAATTATTTCTCTACACTGTAATGATATACGACATCCCTAGACACATAGAGTACAATTACCTGATGGAAGCACAATGTTATATAATTTCATCATCAGATAAGATAACATAGATGTGTCATTACATTAACAAGATATGGAGAATGGAATTAGCTAATACTGAAATACAGTATGGCCAGTTATTCTAAATAACTGGTGTTACATGCTGATAAGAAAATAGATGTCTTTATATATTCTCTGGTAGTCAGGTAACTGTAATTTGAATATTATAAGTAAACTATTTTTCTGTGTGTGTACCAATATGCTAAGATATCTTTGGTAATGTTACTAAAAACATAATTACATTGTTGTCATTATACCCTTATTTCATTCAATAGTTACATAATGAAACATTCCAGATTTAACACATGGGAAATATGTACAAGCTTATAATTAGGAAAAACATGACTATCTAGCTACATATCTATACAAGTATATATACTACTTATGATACATTGTTACTCCCCGGAAATCCCCTAAGGGGAGTGGTCATGGCAGAAAAATCCCCACGCTACTTGATCCAAACAATCTCGAACATGCTACATCCCTCTCACACTTTCCTGGGTCATGTCACAGCATATTCCCTCAGTTTCACTCCCCTTGACTCTATATCCTTCAATCTCACTCTGTATATATTTTCCTTATGAGCTTATCCTCATCCATCCTCTACATACTTCCAACCAATGAAAGATATTTCTTTCAATCATCTCAGTAACACATCCTCTCTTGCTTCCTCTGACATCTCACTTCATTGCTTACCCCTTCCCAACTGGTGATGCTGAAACCTTTCTACAAATAATTCACTTCAGCAGCCTATATCCTAGAAGTTTGTTTCACTTAATGTTCATGTTTTACATCTGTAGGTGTAGGGGAATGCCCAGGGGTCAACTGCACATAGGTTCGAATCCCGGTTGCGGTAGCCAGTCCACAGTTAACCCAGCTGTTCATCCTCCCCTAGGGGCAGGTCGATAAAATGGTTACCTATTTAAATTTTCTAAAAGATGAAAAACAGAAGAAGGAGCCAAGCGGGGAGTGCTCATCCTCCTCGAAGGCTCAGATTAGGGTGTCTGAATGTGTGCAGATGTAACCAAAAAGAGAGAGGAGAGATAGGTAGCATGTTTGAGGAAAGAAACCTGGATGTTCTCACTCTGAATAAAACGAAGCTCAAGGGTAAAGGGGAAGAATGGTTTGGAAACGTCTTGGGAGTAAAGTCTGGGGTTGATGAGAGGACAAGAGCTAAGGAAGGAGTAGCACTACGCCTGAAACAGGAGTTGTGGGAGTGTGTGATAGAGTGTAAGGAAGTAAATTCTAGATTGATGTAGGTAAAACTAAAAGTGGATGGTAAAAGATGGGTGATTATAATTATTGGTGCTTATGAACCTGGCCATGAGAAGAAAGATCATGAGAAGCAAGTGTTTTGGGAGCAGCTGAGTGAGTGCATCTGCAGTTTTGGTGCAAGAGACCGGGTATTAGTGATGGGTGATTAAATGCAAAGGTAAGTAATGTGGCAGTTGAGGGTATAATTGATGCGCAGGGGGTATTCAGTGTTATGAATGGAAATGGTGTAGAGCTTGTGGGATTGTGTGCTGAAAAAAGACTGGTGATTGGGAATACCTGGATTAAAAAGAGATATAGACAAGCATAAGTATGTGAGTAATGGTCAACAGGCATTATTAGATTATGTATTAATTGATAGGCACGTAAAAGAAAGACTTTTGGATGGAAATGTGCTGAGAGGGGCAGCTGGTGGGATGTCTGATCACTATCTTGAGGTGGCAAGGGTGAAGATTTGTAGAGGTTTTCAAAAAAGAGGAAACAATGTCCGGGAGAAGATTGCGGTGAGAGTAAGTGAGCTTGGAAATGAGACTTGTGTTAAGAAATATCAGCAGAGATTGAGAGTAGAATGGCAAAAGGTGAGGGCAAATGTAGTGAGGGGAGTTGGTGAGGAATGGAAGGTATTTAGGGAAGCAGTGATGGCATGTGCAAGAGATTCATGTGGCATGAAAAAAGTGGGAGGTGGGTAGATTAAAAAGGGTAGTGAGTGGTGGGATGAAGTAAAGTTGCTAGTGAAAGAGAAAAAAAAAGCATTTAGATGGTACTTACAAGGAAGGAGTGCAAATGATTGTGAGATATATAAGTGAAAGTGGCAGGAGGTCAAGAGGAAGATGCAGGGGTTGAAAAAGAAAGCAAATAGGAGTTGGGGTGGAAGAGTATCACTAAATTTTAAGGAGAATAAAAAGATGTTTTGGAAGGAGGTGAATAATGTGCAAAAGACAAGAGAACAAATGGGAACATCGGTGAAGGAGGCAAAAGCGGAAGTGATAGCAGGTAGTGATGGATTGAGGAGATGGAATGAGTATTTTGAAGGATTGTTAAATGTGTTTGATGATAAAGTGGCGAATGTATGGTGTTTTGGTCGGGGTGGTATGTGAAGTGAGAGAGTCATGGAGAGAGGTTTGGTGAAGGGAGAAGGGGTGGTGAAAATCTTGCGGAAGATGAAATGCAGCAAGGCGGCGGGAATCAATGGTATTGCAGTTGAATTTTTTAAGAAAGGGGGTGACTGTGTTGTTGATTGGTTGGTAATAGATATTCACTGTATGTATAGATCATGGTGAAGTGCCTGAGGATTGATGGAATGCTTATGTAGTGCCATTGTATAAAGGCAAAGGGGATAAAGGTGAGTGTTCAAACTTTAGAGGCATAAGTTTGTTGAGTATACCTGGTAAATTATATGGGAGAGTATTGATTGAGAGGGTGAAAGCATGTACAGAGCATCAGACTGGGGAGGAGAAGTGAGGTTTCAGAAGTGGTAGAGGATGTGTGGATCAGGTGTTTGCTTTGAAGAATATGTGTGAGAAATACTCAGAAAAACAGATGGATTTGTATGTGGCATTTATGGATCTGGAGAAGTCATATGATAGGGTTGATAGAGATGCTTTGTGGAAGGTCTTAAGAACATATGGTGTGGGAGGTTAACTGCTAGATGCAGTGAGAAGTTTTTATAAAGGGTGTAAGGGGTGTGTACGAGTAGGAAGAGAGGAGAGAGAATGGTTCCCAGTGAAGGTTGGTCTGCGGCAGGAGTGTGTGATGTCACCATGGTTGTTTAATTTGTTTATGGATGAGGTGGTGAGGCAGGTAAATGCAAGAGTTTTGGAGAGAGGGGCGAGTATGCAATCTGTTGGGGATGAGAGGGCCTGGGAAGTGTCAGTTGCTGTTCGCAATGATACAGCACTGGTGGCTGATTCGAGTGAGAAACTGCCGAAGTTGGTGACTGAGTTTGGAAGAGTGTGTGAAAGGAGAAAGTTTAGGGTAAATGTGAATAAAAGCAAGGTTATTAGGTTCAGCAGGGTTGAAGGACAAGTTAGTTGGGATGTAAGTTTGAATGGAGAAAAATTGGAGGAAGTGCAGTGTTTTAGATATCTGGGATTGGATTTGGCAACAAATGGAACCGTGAAAGTGGAAGCGAGTCATAGGATGGGGGAGGGGGCCCCCTTCTCTGTTCCTTCTTTTGGAAAAGTAAAACAGGAGGGGAGGATTTCCAGCCCACGGCTCCTACCCCTTTTAGTCGCCTTCTACGACACGCAGGGAGTAAGTGAGAAGTATTCTTTCTCCCCTATCCCCAGTGTGTGTGTGTGTGTGTGTGTGTGTGTGTGTGTGTGTAGCATTAATGAGATGGCCTTGATTAGGGCATTCAATTGCTCGTGCCATCTCAGCTAACATAAAAAAAATGTCATTTTTTTTCCACGGATCCTGTCACCTTCCTTCCTTGGACAGCTCCATCCTTTTCTTCCATTGTGTCACATACCATTCTGTAACCTCTTCCACCAGTTTACCACTCATCCTAACCTCACACTTCTTATCACTACTTTTATTCAATCTATATAACACTGCAAAGTCTATAGCCTCACTTTCCCTCATTTTAAAAACTATCACCTGCATTTACTTTGAACTTCTTACGTACACCATGTACAGCTCATTACCTTGGGTAATTTGTCTTCATTTTCAACTGACAAACATTGACTTGTCTGCAAATGAGCTACTCATTAGTGACTACATCTTTCTCTCCAACTCAAGCTTTGTCCCTCTCTTCCTTTTCTTGATTTTATCTTTCTCAATGCAGAAGGATAATATTCTCACATTTACAACACAATACACCTAGGCCCATTATGAATACCGAGTAGGGCTGGCACAGTGTCATTCTTAGTGATATTTGCAGAAGTGGAAACTTATTTATGCTTAATTCATAGACTAAGTGAGGAAGATGCCATCCTATTTCGTTGACAGATGATAAACAGTAATAACATAATTTGGCTTTGCATAATTTCAAATCAATGAGGTGAAAGTTAAAGCATTCAAGAAAAAAATCAAGGCAATATACTACTGTACTCTGAAGAAGGTGGAAGTAGAGATATCATAAAAGAAAGTATTACTTGTATCCTTTCTAACTCAGAAACTGGGCATAAGCTACAGGTTAATATTAGCTTGGTGTATCGCAGCACTGAGAAATCACTAAAGAGCTTGATGTCAAAAAGAATCCAAACCTCAAAATGAAAATATGCAGGAGTCATTACTCATTCATAGTGGTCATTGGAATAACTTCACGGTTAGATGCAGTGGAGACTTTCCTACATCCACTGGTATTACTGGATTTTCTAGAGGATTCAGAGGCATCACTGACTTGTGTTGCTCTCTTTGTCTTGTTAGAACTAGGGAAGAAGACACCAGAAACCACAGAGATTTTCCTTGGTAAAGAAGTAACAGATGTCTTTCTGGATGATTCTGATGGTGTCACACTAACATTTCTGGTTTGCTTCACATTGGTAGTCTTTCCTCGCCAAGTGGAAATGGTTGTCTGGACACTCTCAATTCGAGGACACCAGGCAGCTCGTATCTGTAAACCCACACAAAATAATGTGAAAGTAGAATCAATAACTAATAGATAATTCTATCATCTGCACATATTATACCTTGGAAATATTCCAAAAACTGATATTTACTTTTGTTCCTTATAAAATAAATAAAAGTAAAGTAAATTAGATTTGTAGGAATATTTAAGAGAACCAAAAGTGCATTAGAAAGGTCTGGGAAAGTACTAATAACAAAGAATAAAGTTTGTAAGAGATGAAGGGAGTACTTTAATTAAACCCTTTGGATGCACACTGCGATTTCACAGGCATTGCCTAATGATGCTATTTTTCCATTAAAAAATAAAACTAGTTACAATTTACTACTATTATGGCAAAAACCCATGAGGTTTCTATATCTGGCACTTAATTTCCTGAGAAAGTACGTTAGACAATGAATAACTGATACACTTTACCACCCCAAGCTCATCAGCTGCGTTCACTTCTAACTTATTTTTTTTTTTATAGGTATGGATACAACATCATAAACTTGTGCTAAACATTCAAATCCAACTTATTAAAAACTACAATCAAGATCATAACTAATGGATTCCTTAGTAACAATACTATGAAACATCTCAGAGTCTGAGGCCATCAACATCAATTCCTGTCTGTTGTCAGCAATCTCTTCTCCTTCTCAAGTCATGGTGTCCTGGAAAGAATGGGAGAAAACTTGTGAGTCATACACAGTTGACGATCCAATCTCATAGTACTCACACAAAGTCTTTACAGAAGTTCCTTTATCTGATTTTCTCAGTAACTCCACCTTTTCAAGCATAGATAATGATTTATGCTTATGCTTATTAGCACTAGCACCATCTTCTGCATCTCTTGGTCTCTTGGATGACATCCTGAAGGGCTAAAATACAGCTGAATATAAAAAATTAACACGACTGTTAATTAGCTCGGCTGCAGTGTAAACAGATTTTGGCACCTTAGCGCTGCTAACTTGCTAATAGCGCCACCCTGGTGGCAGATCCACAAACTAATGGCAGCAGATTCAAAACGTGCCGGACCATGGGAGTTGCCGGATCATAGAGCGCCAGATTAGAGAGGTACAACCTGTACTATATACTGAAACTTGGGAAGTTTCTCTCTTGTTTAGGAGGGCTAATCCTCCTGCTCCTTCTCTTTCCCTCCTTACTCTCATGTTTCACTCTAGACAGATACGATGGGATTTTATCTTTTAAGTAAGCTTTACTTCCACTATTCCAACAATATATGCATTTTCCTTATGAGATCCTTAAATTCCAGCTCTTTACCACGGCACGTTATGAAGATCCTTTGCTTTCTGGTGTCTTTTACAGAACCACTCCTCCCTCCTTCTTATCCTTACCTCTGTGTTTGAAGCTAAAGGTAACCATGTTCCTACTCTTTTGCTGTAAATTTCACAGAACTGTCTACCATTGCAACATCAAGGTTCCTGGCTATTGAACCCTATTTTCCAGTCTATGTCATCATAGAAATTGTTGAGTTCTGTGTAGTTTCCATGATTATATCTTCTCTTTGAGTCTGGTCTCACTTCTGCTCTTTTTACATCCTCATTTACCATATAATCAAACTGGTTGAGCTGCTCTGGCTAGCAGGACATTTTAAAACAAGTCTTTCAAACTTTGTTAAGTGCAAAAAATCTTCATCTGTCTTAGATTAGACTTGCACAGCACTGTGCTTTCAAACTACCATGACATGTAAAAATTTACATATAGAATTTTAGGAAATACAGAAGATGGGCTAAAAGATGCATTTAAGTTTGCAATGGCAGAATTGTACACATAGTTCAGCATGTATACAGGGAGCTGGGTGGACTCAAGACCCTGCCCTCATGCCCAGAAGTGCCCTTTTTCTGTAACATATGCTTCAAAATTGCCCTTTTTTCTTATGAGCCCCTACCCTTTAGTATTCTCTGCACTGTACTACACATACCTATATTCAAATTCAGCAGTGATCAGTAAATGTAACTCCAGTATACTTGCTATGATTCCATAATTTCCTGTATGGCTGTTAAACCTTTACATTTTTGTGTATTCCTATGGAAATAGAAATTGTAATCATCTATCTGTGCAGTAGATGGAGGAAGTTCTACACTCATGGGGCCCAAGCATAGTTTTTTCAGTACATCTATCAGTCTATCAATCAGTCCATTTGATGCATCTTAACCAAGGTGGTGCATTCTGGATTTTCACAAAATACCTGATTTGCTTAACATTTCTACAGTTTAAGTACTGAAGACCCTGACAGGAATGCTTAAAACAAATACAGTAGAGCAAAATTCTGCATGCTGGTTTAACTAAGATATAGTGAAGCATTCACCAACTACTTGCACTAACTAAAACAAGAATATATCTAAAAACAATTAGCATCACTACATCAAAAGAGTAAACCTGCATAAAGTAGGGAGAAAAGAATCTTAGAGACAGGGAGTGAAAAATAGGAAATTGGAGTCTCTGCTATGTATGCATAAATGTTCTACATTTATGTAGTATACTCCCATGTTGAGGCCACTGTAAAACTGTAACTGAAAAAGTCATCATGGGAAAAAGGATGAAGAAACACCACTCTTCTACTCTACAAATATAATCTATTGATTCCTCCCTTCATCTTCATGAAACAAGGTGATAAAGACTGTTTAATGGCATGCTAAATGTAAATAAAGTAATCATTGCACATGGAATCTATCAATTTATCATCAAAAACTCCATTTCCATTTCTATTGGAAGGATCAGATACATACAGCTTCACTGTTTACTCACACATTCTCAACCCAAGTTGAGGATGTATATGGTAAAATGAAACATGAACATACATGCTAATATAAGTGCTTCTTACTTTTTCTTTTTACACATTATCTTTTACATATTAACTTGATTCACCTAAAGAAGACAAGGTCTCCATTTACACCACCTCCACATACAAAAACCTTGTATTGTATCTGATCCAAAATCATTCCCCAAGCATTCTAACACAGAATATCTCCTACACTAATCAGTCAATTCGGTGCATCTATCCATTCCTTCTGCTGTCTATATTTTTCTTTTTCCTTCATCTATACTACTACTTATTCTTCTTAACCAATCTATATCATCTGCCATAAATTCTACAAGACCATCTCATCACATAAGACATTTATCCACGACTTAATAAATCTGCTGCACCACATAATTTGTTCACATCTTTTTGTGCTCCAACTTCCAAAAGCCAAAAACAGCATATTACACAAATTATTCAACTCTACTAATCTTACATTTCACCTATCCTAACAAATATAAACCTGAATTTCACACCCAAGACTCCTTTATGTAAGCTTCTTGCACACAGCGCTTCAGCTCTTTCCATTTACCAGAACCTTCTGTGCACCACAAGTTTACCTCCATTTCAAGTGAGCTTTCCCACTGATGTATCATCCTTACTGAACTTTACTTCTAAATACATCAAATCATCCACAACTACCAGTTCTTTGTCATCAAAACTGTGACATCCCATCTCTTTGAAAAATTAAAATCTTATCTTACCTTGCATTTATTCTCAACATTCTCCTCCTACACACATTGCTATCAACAAAGTATTCCCATTCTGTCCAAGTGCAGGAAAAAGTACTAAAGATAGTAATGAAATTATAAATGAAGAAATTCTGTAACTGGATTCTCATCTTTTTTATATTGTCCTTGTTGCAAACAGCCACAATAAAGATGAACACTCCTTGAAGTCCATTGATAATATCTGTTGTTATCCTAAAAGGATTAAAATCCGATCAGCTTTAGTCTCATTAGATATGATATAAGTAAAATATATAACAAACAATATTATATACCTGTATTCTGTTAATAAAATATATATATCTATAATCAGTAAAGGAAAAAAACCTTAGTCGACTGGGTATTTCTTTAATTTTTAAATCAAAACCTAAATATATGGCATGAGCAATGATGACATTCACTACAAAAACAGGACTGCACCAAATGTTTTATGAACTGTTCTCAGCAATGTCATATCAAAGAGCATATTCAAGGAGTATTTCTGCTACATGTTTAGTCTTCTAGTATCACCATGAGACTACTGGAAAGTCTCAAGCATATTGCTTTGCTATTGAAAACTCCCAGTTCACAACCCAATCTAAGATTTCAAACTTGCTTCAGATTCTTTGACTACATAATTTTAATAAGAAATCTGTAGAAGACAACTGTTATTCTAGAAAAAAGTTGTATTCACCTATGTTTGTTCACTTTTCATGACTATTACAGATTTGTAAAGTTGATGGAGAAAGTGATATGTATGTGTGAAATATAACTCAGAAGTATCATGTACGGTAATATGTTATCAAAAAGAGAATACAATTATTTCATGGTTAAAATACTGATTTCACACTGTTCTGTGATTACTGAAATGCCACTATGGTACACCATTGTATCGTGAAAATTTCCCTGAGAGTCATTACCCCATCTTAATGTATCTGACTCTAAATATCAAGTGACATGAATAATTTCACTCTGAAGAGATTTTCCAGTTAGCAACATATATATGTATCAGAGTAATAGCTACAACTAGTCCCAATATTCAAAAACTATGTAGTTAAGCTTAACTGTTTCCTAAAAAACAAATAATCACAATGTACTCACCAGTATGTGCATGACTTCCTGTGATGCACACTGGAAACAACATCAGCAATCCAAACAACACCCATAACAATGAACAGCTTAACATACAACCAGGCCCTGAAAAATAACAAATATATTAATATTTCAGTGACATATTATCTGTTTTACCTCATTTAGCTTTGACAAAAAATTTTATAATTACATGAAATGATGTTAAGCTACTTATGATTCCTTATGTTCTCTCTCTAAAATCTAACTCTGCACATAATCTGAAGCTCTACATTGTCTATATTTTTTTAAAGAAATCATTAAACTGGCTTTATTAAGTTTATTTAATCAAAATACTTAATTTGATACCATTGAAAATCCTAACCAATCAACAACTCTGTCAGCCCTTTTCTTGAGAAATTTAACTGCAATCCCATCCACTACAGCCACACTTCATCTTTTGCTTGGCATGCACCACCACCTTTCTTTTTATTAAACTACTTGCAATGACTCTCTTGCTTTGTATGCTGCCATGTCCCAAGTACCCAACATCTGCCACCCTATCATCTAACACATTCAACAGTTCTTTAAAATACTCACCACATCTCTTTGGTTCTGCTTTAAAATATTTAGAGAAAAAGAAAAGTAAAAAATTTGAAACCTCTCTGATGGTCACTATTCTTGCAGAATTATTCCTTTGTTTTAGAATTATACAATATAAAGTCAATATGCTTGCAAATTTTTTTAGTCCAGTGTAATTTTGCTTCACAGATACACGTATGGTGGATCTTAGTGAAGGGCCATGTCAAATTTATCCATGTGAACATATTTCTAATTACTTTATTTTCAATAACTGTACTGCACATTTGTATAACCTATGCCATCATTAATGTAGTAATGCACTTTTAACTTTGTGTGTGATTCCTAATTGTGTGTTATGGGGAGAAAGTTTCAAACTCCTGTAGCCCTGTCTCTTAACCTGTAAGTATATACCATATCTTTACTCCTATGTGTGTATGCACACAGACACAGACACACAGATACAGATATAGACACAGACACACACACACACACACACCCTAGCATATGCCAAGTACGCAATTTATTGACCAGCCCTTAAGAAGGATGAACAGCTGGGTGGACTGTGGAATGGATGCTGCGACCAGAATATTAACCTATACATGTTTGATTCCAGGTGGCCCATGCATGTGTGACAGTCAGAAATGCTAACCACGACACCAAGGAGTGTCAAAAGATAGTTTTATGTTATTGTGTCACTGTTCATTGGCTTAAGAGAAGTCTTGAATCATGGTCTGTAAAGTTAGGGAAATCAAATCAAACACTATTTTGTTAATAGATTCAACTGCAATGTTATTCTTAAAATCAATGCGATAATATATTGTTCTGCTTTTGTTGGCATAAAAATAGTTAGACTTTATTTGTATTAGATATTAGTTGTATGAATTTACTCCTACAGGGCAACTACATTTGCAGAGAAAAAGAAGATAGAGTGGACACAAGAGTTAGCTTGGAGACTCAGCTACATTAACAGCAGAAGGAATAAGGATTATAGTCACAGACTTTAGAATATTCCTCCTGTTGTCTATAAAGAACCTAGATTGTGGGAGTAAATATTCTAACTACAATAAATTTGTACATATAGGAAGAGGGTCTTGTAATATATAACCAAAACCAACAATGTATAAACATTTGATGATACTGAAGCCTTTCGACGAAAACTAAATTACGCAAATTTAATGAACACTAACTGTAAGTCATTTTATTCTGGTTTCAGTGATCAAAGACAGAAACTTATTCATAAAAATGAGATTATCATATGGGTGCTACATTAAATTACTACCAAATTTGCTAACTTACTGCTCTCTGGTCTTGGTTGTGTTACTACTGTAGCTTGTACTGGTTTGAAACACAGCTCGTCTCTTTTTCAGTTTCCTTGCCAAAATGATTGCTACATACACAAAGAAGAATAAGTTGGCGAGCACTAGAATACAGATTATACCTTGCAGGTAGAGCCAGTACTCTACATCTCCTGTAAGAACACAAAAATAATACAGCATAAGTTCAATAATACTGGAAATTATGTTACAGATACAATGATCACACAAAACTTCATAACATTATAGTGCACATCACTAGTGCAATAAAGAAAATACAAAGTAGACATTTCTCCCTTACCTTTTACTATATGTCCTCCTATTACTGCCTTGTCCTATATTTTTCTGCACTTCTATTTTGATATGATGACATGAATAAGCAATTAAAGAAAATGGCCCTGGATTTCACAGTCCTTAGATCAGTTACCAACCAGAACAGTGTCTAACAGTAAAAGGTTTATCAAATAAACCCGACTCAACCCAAGCATGAATAGGAACCAAATCATCTGGTATGGTAAATTGTAAGCATTGATTCATAGTGATTCTATTTCTCTTATATGCTGTTCATGAAAATTTATTCACAGTTGGATGTTTCAAGAAAAGATAATGGAGATTAATGCCAAACTTACACAGTGCAACATTATGTGGTATTCATTTTACCTCATTTACTTCTGTTTATTCTGTTTATTTTATAAACAACTAATAAGATATTCTTTAAAAAAACATGCAAACAAGAACTTTCACCCACCAAAATGAAAAAGCCTTCAGCAATTATTTTGAGCACTTCTCTTAAGACAGTCTTGAAATTATACACATGGTTTGTGACATAAGTGCTTAAGGGAGATTGCATGAGTCATCTTACCTAAATTGTGGAAAAAAGGAATACAAAATATAGATGACCAAAGAAGAAATGTACAACAACAACAACAATTGTAGCTAAACGAGAACCAGGGAAAACTTCCATAAGAATTATGTTATTCAGAGATATATCTTACTCAAGGTTAAAATTGTTAGATATTCTGTATCTACATATTAAGTATGATATTGTTAACATGGTTAAACATTTTGAATAAACATGCGTGGTCAAATCAGATGAAAAATGGAGCTCTGAGTAATAAAAAATAGTTTTCTAAACAAAAGTTGAGTATTTGGGACACATGAAAGAACATACAGATTTGGCCTAGTCATGCTGCTAATTACCCTACATACTGAGCATAGTTCGCAAGGGAACACCCGCTTCTGGTCACAGAGACCAGGCTGGCACTAACCATATTAACCCCTCTCTAACTATCCAACCATCATCAGGGCACCCACTTCCCCACCTGCACATGCACCAGTACCCTATCTGACAACTTAGTCCTCAGATAAGGAGCACAATCGAACTAACTACAGAGGAAAAAGGGAGAAATGTAGTTAGACAAGACGATATGAATGGGAGAGAGAAGCTGCTTGCCTCCCAAAATACCTCATCTCTGCATAATTTTTTTTTCATTCCTTAAAACTCCATATCTATATTGGAATTCTGTATTATGAATGCCTTGAGAACATGGTCATGTGAGGTACAGATATTTTCTATGTGATTCTTACCATAAAACCAACAGGTGCTTTCAGTAAATCTGGGTCGGATAAGGTTTGATGTTTCTTGGCTGTCAATGATGACAGTTATCACACCCACCACCAAAGGACATCCCCAGGCATATGCACTGTACAGCAAGAACCTTTTCATACTGTGATGTTGCTGATGGGACGACCTAAGAAAATTTGGACAATTAGTACCTCAGTTAGAATATGATGACCTAGCATTTAAATGATATGACACTTCATAATACAATTACACCTATCAAAGGGTTATTGTAACAGGTACTTATCTATTTATCTATTCATAATTACCCCAGGACCAATTTCTATGCACTAGTCCTGTTGTTATCCAGGACCTTTTTAGAGGCTCCTGCAGCCCAAGGCTGTGCTACTTCCAGTAGCACTGAATTGTAGACACCTTTGGACTGAAAGTTCTCTGATGATACTGCACTCCCAATGACACAGTTGTGCCAAAGGTGACTTTTTACTCGCAGTCTAAACTTGAGCATGCAGAGTCTGCTAACACCTTCCAACAGGTACAACAATTATATGTGGTGTTCATTTAATATCTTATGCTAAAAAACTACCATCCTTTAAGGCATCTCTTTACTTTTAAAGTGACACCCATCTTGGAGAGATAGCTCAACCAACCATAGAGTTGTAAAGTCCTAAGCTTAAGTTTAAAGATAAAAATTTACATCTATGACAGATACTTTTACACTTAACACTCGGTCTTCTTATTCAGTTATATTAATGCCTTCTTGAATTAACCAAGAAACTGGAGAATGATCAAGCATTTATAGTAAAGCACATCATTAAAAAAATGGAGTTAAAAATCTTTTTCTCCCTTAAAAATGCCCTATGAGCACTAGTTAATGAGAGTCCAGCCACTCTAACTTGTGATACAATAATCATCCCAATTATCCCTACTCCCTATCCATCAATAGACAGAAATCTAATGCATAATCCTTAACCAATATCAGGGAGCCTTCATCTCAAGAGACTCATGTCCAATCACAGCAACCCTCAAAACTGGCATGTAGTGGCAAGGAACTTACACTCCTGAACCTGGTTGACAATATAAGGACCACTAAGACTGAAAGAGGAATAAAGGTAAAGGGATCAGGCTTCACTCAGAGGAGTGTTTACAGTCAAAGGGCAAATTAATGAGGGGCATCAAAAGATGCTATCAAGATCAGTCCCATTATCAATATAGAGAGTTCAAGCGTATTAAGTGGTGAAACAGTAAAACTAAATGCAATGTATGCAAATGTTGATGGACTGACAGTGAATAGAACAGAGATGAAGTAACAGATGAATTCAAAGATAAAATTGAGGAAAAAAAGCCTGATACTATTGGAATGCTAAAGATGAAATTTACTCAGGAGATAAGATTTAACCAAATCTCTCCAAAGGGATAAAATGTTAGCAAGCAAAGAAAGAGCAGACAAAGGAGAGGGGCCATTGGCCCTCTAAGTGAGGAACAAAGTCTTCAGAAATACTTAGTAGATGATCAATTCAAACAGTACATAATGGGAAATGTAACAATAAGAAAACTTGCATAACAGCGTTAATGATGTACACTCTGAAGAATTTTAATGGGCCAAAACAACTATTTGACAAAAATAATGAAAGCACAGTACAACGAAGATGGTGCAAGAGGCAGAGAGACAAGCACTTTTCAGAGATGGTAAAGTTTTTAATTATAAAGAAACAGACTGGAAATACTTATATTCTCATCAAGACAGAGAGTCATGAAGACAAAAATTTCTGTCTGTACAGGAAAATTTCCTGAATTAACATGTCACTACGTACATTAGAGTCATAGAGGTTGATATACCATTAATAGTAAAATCCTATCTTTATGTATGATAACATGAAAATAGAAAATGTTAGAAATGATACACCACTTGGATAAAAGTGATCAAACAATGCTTGAATTTGACTACATGGTTAGCGGGGACATAAAAAATCAGAAAAATACAGATCAGAAGAGGAGATACAGCTGTAGTAATTATACCAAATAGAGCCAAACAATTTCCTTAAGACCTTAAATTTGGAGAGAGAATTCCACAGTCAGAATATAGAACATTATCATGGAAGGTTCTGTGATACTGAACAAGAGGGTTAGTGAATGGGTACCTCTGGAAGCAAATATGGAGAGAAGGATAGAAAAGAGAGACATATGATTCAATAAAAGAACCAAAGAGCTAAAGAACCTGAAAAGGTACTATGGACAACAGCACAACACCCAACCAGCATTTGAAAGATGCAAGAGAGCAAATAATGACCAACATGATAAGGAGGGATCAGCAGAGATATTATGGAGGAAATACCATGGATGAGGTAAGTGATAATTCAAAATTATTCCATAAATGTACTAGCAGTAAACTGTCAATTACAGAGCACCTAATCAGGCAGAGGGATTAAAAAGTAAAGGATGCTGAAGATGAGAAAATATGCAAGGAACTGAATGATAAGTTCAAAAGCGTATTCACAGTGGAGGACGCTATAACCCTAAAACCAATGAGCTGGGATGGGGAGGAGGACTTTGAAAGCACTGAAGTTGTCTGAGAGGACATAAGCATGGTATTGAAGGATCTTTATCCATATAAGGTACATGGTCCTGGTGAATCTCTCCATTTGTGCTCAAAGAATGGAAACACTTAAAATGTAAAAAAAGAGATAATAATAACAATGGAAGGAGAACGTGATGTCAAGGGAGTGGATGAAAGCAAATTTCTTTCCTATTTTTAAGAAATACCAGAAAAATGCACTGAACTGCACTGCCCAGTATCTTAGATGAGTATGGGTTGTAAAACAATGGAGAAGATTATCAAAAAGCTAATGGATGGTTACTTGCACAGGAGAAACTAAATGTACTTAAATAAGAGACAATAAGGGTTCAGAGTAAAGAGGTCATGAGTAACAAATCTTAAAAATTTCCATGAGCTCCATTTTTGATGGAAGAGGCGGATGTGCAAAGTACGTGTTCTTAGAACTGCCAGGAGGCATTAGACACTGTCCCATGTAGGAACTCATATAGAAGTTACATTTTCAGGAAGACTCCCTCAGATGATCAACAATTATCTTTGTAAAAGGGGACAGGTAACACATGTCAAAAGAGCATTTTGTAAGGCAGCTGGGGTTACCATTGGAATAGCCCTGAGCTCAGTCTTGATGGCTACCACTATTTTTCATTTGCGTAACTGACTTGCCAGGGGGATTTGATTCATACTTGAAAATGTTTACAGATGATGCTAAAGTCAGGATAGAAGAAATGATGTGGAATGCATCAATTTACACATGAACTTGGACAATCTCCATAGATGGACTGATATATGGTTGATGAAGTTCAACCTAAGCAAAGGCAAGGTAATGAAGGTTGGATAAAGTTAAGGAAGGACTCCATATGGGTATAATCTCAGAAGAAACAAACTACAGTACATGAATATGTGTAGGAAAGGCACTTTGGGTCAACTTTGTACCCAACCTATCATCAATGCACCATGTCAAGGAGGCAATTTGTCTGCATTTAAGTACATGGATATTGAGGTGTTCATTAAACTATTTACGACTTATATTAGAGCTAATTTAAAATATGTATCTCAAGTTTGGTCACCTCACTTAACCCTTAGGGTAGTCTAGCCATACTTGGACAGTTTATAGCACTGGGACTATACCTGTACTCATACAGGCTGCCTCATCTTACACTTATTTAAGGTGAAAGGTGCACTTTATTAGTTTTCTGGAATGCTCCATTGTCACAAGCAGCTGCAATTAACACAAGAAAAGAATCTTAAGAGTGTTAGTTACCAAATATCATGATGGAGGAAAGGATGGCCCTCATATGGCATGCCAAATTCAAATGTCTGTACAGCAATAAAAAAAGTTGATTTACCTGATTTTTTTCTTTATATTTCCTATCAATTGATGACTAAAATGTTTTCTGAAATTTTTGATAAAACTCTGTAGTGAGGACCCACTCAAATTATCTTGGCTTAATCTACACAGGGTTGGAAAATAATAAAGATATAAAAGAGAAGATCCAAACAAGGACAATAAAGATGTACTTACGACATGAAAGCTGAGTTACAGGGAGGGGTTTGAGGCTATAAAGTTGCTGAGCATGGAAAAAATAGAGGACTTGATAACAACCTTCATGTTTTGAAACCAAATGGACAATGTTGACAGTGACCTGTTTTTTGAACATTTTTTTTTCTTTCAAGATTGTTTGTTATTTACTGCATTAGTGAGGTATCATCAGGAACAGACAATTGGGCCTTGGAAGAAAAGTCCTCGCTTGGCTCCTTCCTCTGGTCCTTCTTTTGGAATGTAATAATACATGAGGGGTGGATTTCCAGTCCCTCACTCTTGCAAAGATACAAAAGAAATACAACCAGAGGTCAGTGCAACAAATTACGCAAGAAACATGTTAAAAAAGTTGTAAAGAAGTTCTTCTATAGTATCAGAGTGGTGGCCAAATGGAATAAGCCAAATGATGAAACTGTGAATGTTAAGTATACAGAAGTTTAAAAAGTTGTATGCTTGTAAAGAACACTTAAGATAAGACCCTCTCAATGTAGAACTCCCTTCTTCCAGTGTATAAATACAGTACGTAATTAATACTTGGTACTTACATAGGAATCATCAAGGTAATTACAGAGGGATCATCAAAGAAGAAAAAATTTTGCATCCTTCAAAATATTCAAAAGAGATATGGAGCAGAGAAAATGTCAGAAATTTGAAAGTCACTATGAATTAAAAGCTTGAATTTAAGGAACCTTTTGATAAGATAGAGCTCTTATGCCTCGTAAAGAGTGGTATGGTATTGAAAATGGTCACAGCAAGAGACAGAAAACTTATGTTGAAAATGTTCTATGTGTGCATAAGAGGTAATAAGAATATAGGTGTTTGTACAGTCACTTCATAAGCAGATGGAAACAAACAAACTGGAAAGATGGTAAAAATACCTCACAAGTAAAACTGGTATAGTAATCCATATGCTGGGGCATATGGATTACTATGAGAGATTGAAGGAGCTGAATCTCTACAATCTAGAAAGAAAGGAAAGATTTCAAATAATTCAAGTGTGGCAATAAATAGAAGGCACAAAGAACAGCATCTTAAATCTAAAGGCATATCATCAAGGATGACAGAGAGTTATCAAGTTTGGAAAAATTCCTGGAAACATACCCAAGTGATAACACAAAAATTTACATGCTCCGCAAAAAGAAACTTGAGTGTCTATTTAATGCTGTTTCAGGACAGATTACAAACATGCATGTAATGACAAAGAAGCATTCAAAAGAAGATTGGGACTCCTGGCTGAGGTAATTCCCAATGAACCTTGAAAAGACAGTTATTCAAGGGGTGTCATGGCAGAGAGAAATAGTGTAATTCATCAAGCAAGACATGCAGTGAGCACTTTGTGCTAACCCTGCCATTCAGGCAAAATCCCATTGTAGGTACTAGTAAGTAGCAAGGAAATGCCCTTTAAGCACCATCAAATGAGAGCAAGTCCACATGAAGGATGGATGGGTCTTTCTGAAATTTTCCTAAAACGATGGTTTGGTATATTTCATTCTTCAACTTGGACAAATTGTAGAGTTGGCCCAGCACAACAAAATATCAGGCATTGGTGTAGTGAGGGGTTGAGTGCAGGAAGGCGCATTTGCCCGTGGATGCCAGATTTAGGTTGCCAAATTAACAATTACTTCACCCAGAATTTAGCTCTTCCCATAAACTACAGGCTCATTGAAATGGTTATGTTATGTTTGACACGTAAATTTCAAGACAGAGTTTTCCTTTTTTTGGGGGAAGGGCAAACTATGTTTTGCCCCAAGCACCAGACACCCTCACTACACCAGCTTTATCAGGCACACCTAGAATATAGTGCCTGGGGATGTAGGTCTTGGACAAACTCCAAAGATCTCAATGCTATCTCTGTTATGGAGATACTTAAAAGTTATGCTAGTGTTATATTCACTTTTTTTAAATTGTGCCTGGAAATTTTGAAATGGAAGAAATCTAATGTTCTTCAACCTCACAGCCATTTCTGAATGATAAAGGAACAATATACAGTGTCTGCAAAAAGCACTGTCCATCCCCCATATATTTTCAAAGGCAATACATGGCTAAGGTTTAATGTGGGCACATGCATATGATGCTCTCAGGGTGAAATCATCATAATACATCTGGTCACTGAGACCAGTGTTTCTAATGGTTTGAGCACCAGCAATCTGCCTCAATGTGCCCCAGGCTATCTTGAGGGAATGATGTTCTTTGTTTACTTTTCCATATGCCATTTCAATTTGGGGATTTCGCTTCTGAACAATGTATTTCTTCTATCTGTGCTTTAAGATGGTTGGGTCTTACCTTTCTAAGGAGGATAAAGCTCAAATTCTTGACTGAAAGCAAGAAAATGTGGGTGTATATGAAATTTCTAGGCAAACTGGGTGCTTAGAATGAATGATTAGGCAGCTGTTTCCTGTAACACTTCATCCATGCCTCGCCTCAGTCAGGAGATCTAGGCCAAATGGACCCAAAACATGGACCTAGATTTACTTCAGGAACATTGCCAATTCCATGCCCAGAAATCTGCAGATGGCAATCAAGGCCAAAGGAGAGATGACAAAGTAATAAAATTTATGAATGACATGGCCTTTGAAAATCTGTGGGAGAGACGGACAAGGTTTCTTGAGGACACTACAATTTGAGAGTTCACTAACAAGTACTCAACTGCATAAGTGGCCATGGAATCAAAAATATCATTTCAGAGACCCCACCAGACAAAGACAGTAATGTAAAGAACCAGGGTTCTTCCAACTGATGAAGATACCTAATTTTTGAAAGAAGCTGCCTTGTCTTCAGTAAGAAATCTTGGGTTAGTGTGTAACCATTCTCAGTCTAAATCATGGAGAATACTATGTTCTTCCAGTGAAAATATGGCATGGATTTCTAACTCTCCCCTCCTATGCAAGTACCAAATGAAAGTGGATGGCATTTGAACTATGTACAAACTTGGGTGTAGCCTACCGGTACTTAAACTCAATTCCTAACTTTTAAAGAATGGATGAAAGGAGATCAAGATACTTCAAGATGATACCAGTTAGAATATACAGGTGTTTGGATTCAATAGGTACTGAAGAGAAATTGTCAGCAAGTTATATAACACAAGAAAGAAGTCAAAAAAAGACACTTATAGAGGATATACAGCTTAACTGTGAAGAAGGAGCCAAAGCCTATTCAGTCTGTACACACAAGACATTAATACTGTATCAAAATGTATGGAGAAGAATGGACTGAACCAGGGTTAATAAACTCTAATTATTCTTTTACTTACCTGAGTGTACACCACATATCATAACACATAACGTTCAACCAGAAGAAGGTTGCCAGGGTGGATACATGGCCCACAAAAGCTGAGGAGAGAATTGGATCCTTTTATCATCTATGTTGCAGCTATCATTTTGTTTACTTAGTAACATTTAAGGTAGATGTAATTATCAGTCAACAAAATGTATACACCAGAGAAAGACAACATGTGAAATTATCAATGACATCAGAATTCAAAAGTTGCATTAACTGACTGTTATAAAATCAAGCTTTTCTAAACTGTCATTGATTTGAAAAAAGTAAATAAGAAGTTTTATAGTATTTTTCCAAACCAGGTATACAGAATTGTGACTCCATTATATAAAACCAAATATATAAATTCATATATGACATGTGAAATCTTAAGTGTAGTTGGAACAGGTACCTGAGAGTTATTGGGAGAAAAGTCAACAGCAGATTACTGAAGTACCTGTTTTTCTAAATGATGGCTGATATCTCACCTACAATAATACACTGGATGTTGAACTGTTCCTCAATCTGTTGGTTGCAAATGATGCTAATGTAGGTAGTAAACATGGCGAACACCATTGATATGAGGCACCGGCCATTGGTGCGGTCCCGAAGCTCCGGCACTCCTAGATACACTAACATAGTAGCTGCCAGGAACACAGAGGACACCCCAAGCAACACAACAATAAGGATATGTCTCCACAGGCACTCTTCCTTCTCAGGGTGACACAACACAGCTCTACTGTAGACTCCTGTCTCGTCACGGAAATGGTCGACGCAGTAGTCGGTTGGTGGCAAGATTGTCTTGTAGATCGGAACATGAAGGAAACCATTTGCCATTAAGTAGAATTTGTCGTTATCATCTTCCTGAGGATTCAGCGAAAAGTGACTGTTACAGAGAGGCAACCCATCAATAATTGCGTAGTTCTCTCTGGGTACCACATCTACAGATTGATTATCGCTAGATTTAAATATTGGCTGCCAAATCTCTTCTTCATTACTGACATACTCACAAAAGCCATAAGAAAACACCTCCTCCTCAGGACAGCATTTTCTTATACAGGTGTTGTTTGCACATGTACGGTGATGGTGCACACGGCGATCCATATAGCAGGTCCTGGCAACATAAATAGGATCATTTCCTTCACCATCAAGCTCCACGCCAACGCAGTAATCTATCGTCAAAATTGGTTTCAGTGTATCAACTGATGGTTTCCACGATAATACTGCCTGTGAAAAGCTATACAATATTCTTCCCTTAATATTATCAAGTTGAACACGATGAGCCTCAAAGTCTTCTTCACACGTAATCTTTATTACTTCTCCGTCCACAGACTTCCACTCTGGGAACTGAGAGGCGAAAACTATTGGTGGTGCGAAGTTCTGGAGACTGTGAGCGACACAGGAATTATCTGGACTGAGAATATGTCCTGGAGGACAGCACCGAGGTACTGGCGGAGGTGGGACACATGCATAGGCTTCTAATAAGGACAGACCATCTTGTAAAATGTGTTCTAAACAGTAGTCATCAAGTAATTTTTCTCCATGCCACAAGAGTGTTCCATCAGGCATTATAACTAGTTGGTTCGTCCAATCCAGTGGAACAAGCGGAATGGAATCAGGACACTGAGGCAGGGCTACAGCTACACTGCTAATTGCACTTGTGTTCATAGCAAACATCTGATGCGTTGTGGTTTCCATCACACCTACTAATGTTGGTTCCTGTATACAAGTGAATCCATCCAGGACCTCATCTGCGCCACACTTACATTTCCGAAGCGTAGTATTGCTGAAGAGATTTGATATGGGGGAAATTTGAGTTACTGGTGTCGTCACCACAGAGGGAATGGCCGTTTGAGTGGTGTTGCCCAAGGCTACTGCCCACAGTGCGCTGAGGAACACCGTCCCTACAACAAAAAACGTGGTCCAGGTGCTCATGATTGTACTGAGATGTGGATCAAGACGAAAGCTCAGAACTTGACAAACATTATACCGCACAGACGCCAAGAAACCTGAAAAGAGAGAAAAAAAGATTATGTAGTAGGCTATGTGTGGAGGGAGGGTACTACTATGTAAGGATTACGGGAGGAGAGGTGTACATAATCTGTTATATATAAATATATATATATATTATATATAAATAAGGCTGTGCAGAGGATGGTGGATGCGTTGAAAACGAAATGTATGAGGACGGACAATATGTGGTGTGAGGAAGCTTCATCGAGTAAATAATGAAAGGGTAAGAGAGAAGTGTGGTAATAAAAAGAGTGTGGTTGAGAGAGCTGAAGAGGGTATGCTGAAATGGTTTGGACATATGGAGAGAAAGAGTGAGGAAAGGTTGACAAAGAGGATATATGTGTCAGAAGTGGAGGAAACAAGGAGAATGGGGAGACCAAATTGGAGATGGAAGGTTGGAGTGAAAAAGATTTGAAGTGATCGGGGCCCTAACATGCAGGAGGTTAAAAGGCGAACACGGGATACAGTAAATTGGAACGATGTGGTATACAGAAGTCGACATGCTGTCAGTGGTCTGAACCAGGGCATGTGAAGCATCCGTGGTAGACCATAGAAAGATGTATGGGGCATTGTTTTGGATAGGGAACTGTGGTTTCGGGGCATTACTCATGACAACTAGAGAATGGACATGAATGAATGTGGCCTTTGTTCGTCTGTTCTTGGCGCTACCTTGGTAACGTAGGAAATGGTGATCAAGTGTGGACTTCTTTGTCATTTTCCGTGTTAGCGAGGTAGCACCTGGAACTGACAAAGAAGAACAGATGATGTAGGGATAGAGCAGCCAGAGGACACAACATGAAATTAAATAAGAGACTTGTATATAAGGATGTAGAAAAATAATTTTATGGTATAAGAGTGGTGGATGAATGGAATAGATTGCTTGAGGGCTTAGTTAATGCAGACAGCTTACATTAATTCGAGAAGTTTTATGGTAGTAGAGATTGTTTAAGAATTGGGGCCCTACGAATGTAAAACTCTCTCCCGGTATAGTACAAATAAGTGATTACTCATTTCCTCATCCTTTCTCTAACTGTCATGTGTAATGCTCAGAAACCTCCTATCCATAGCCAGGCCCCATAGACCTTTGTATGGTTTTCCCCAGCTGCTTCACATGCCTTGGTTTAGTCCATTGACAGCACATTCCTTCCTGTATATCACATAAATCAAGTTCATTCTCTCCCATGCACACATTTCACCCTCCAGCATGTTCAGGCTAGGAGCACTCAAAATCTTATTCACTCTATCTTTCCATCTCCAATTTGGTTTCCCCCTTCTCATTTTCCTCTCCAATTCTGATACATACGTCCTTTTTTGTCAGCCTCTCCTC